>VWPU01001779.1:0-20072 GCA_013398955.1 Callaeas wilsoni | reverse complement strand
TACAGCAGTCTCTGCAGCCACTCGTAAAGAATGAACGAGGAAATGATAATAATTAAAAGGCCAAAACAACAGGCCACAATGATTTTAGTGACGTCTGGAGAGTTTGAAACATTCTTGTGATTTTTAATTCTTGGTAGTACTCTGCTGCCTGTGGTTTTGCAGCTGCTCTCCAAGAACACAACTGCACGGATTCTTATATCTCAATATATTCAGTGTAGTGCAATAAATCTCATCCATCAGTATTTTCCTGCAAAACATGAAAGATAAGGGACAGATATTCCTAATTCTGTTTTTGGGTGCACCTCCTCAAAGCGCCTTTAATAAATTACTGTATTTTGGGCTTCACCAAGGAGTTACAACTCAGTTGTGAATGCAAGGTGTGTTTTATATTTATGACCTGTGACAGGATTCCAGTGAAAACAGGAACTGGAAAGAGTAATCCCCCCCAAAAATAGAGCAGGGCACCTTCTTTATTTCGAGGTCATCACTGGGCATTATTTGACGATTTTGTCAGGATATTGGAGCCAGGGAAGAGGAATTTCTGCTTCATATTAGCAGCCAGTTCTGGTCAGTGCAGAGAAAAGTTGATTTTTATGGATCCACACAAATGCTCTTCAAAGAAAGAGCTCCAGCTGCAAATTCACCGTGAAGAAGAGTCTAGAAACCAACTCTGAGACATCTCAGGAGGCAAATTCTTCTACAAACTCAGCTCAGGGTTGAATGTGTGACCCTGCAGCAGGGCTGGGTCCCGGACACGGCTCTGCTGGTGCATTTGGGGCTGGGAAGAAGCTTCCAGCTCCTTTTTTCCAGCCTTGCCCTCCCAAGGCCTGGCTGGGAAGGGTCGTTAGGCTGAGCAGGTCACAGCTTTAATCCAGAAAAAGCCATTAACACAAACGCTTCCCTCAGGAGCCCCAGAAATAGGAATATATTTCTATTATTGCCAGAGATTCGTCTTGCAGGGTCAGTGAACACCCTCCTGTGCTCTTCTGTCTCCCCTGCAGCCTAATGGGCCAGCACCAAAGCATTTCCCTTTCTGCCTCCTCAGCTCCTCCAAGATAAATATTAATGGCAAAGCACGGAGGGAACACTCCAGTGACTCCTCTGCAGCTATTTCAGACTAAATAAATGCTTTAAAGTGTTTTTTCCCCCCATCAGATCTCCTCCTTGGAATTTCTAGGCTGTGCTTGGGTTTCTCCTCGGTGCCATTTAAAGGCGGGCACAAAACCGGGTTTGAGGTTGGTGCAGAGCAGCTCTGTGGCAGCAAAATGCAATTCTGCCTGGAACCTCTTGGCTGGGGAGAAAAACTCCCTCCGAGGGGTGGTTTTGCAAGGTGGATTCCTGAGTGTTCACCCTCCAACACAACACCACCAGCAACCCACGCTCTGACTAAAGGATGCTCCGAGCCCAAACAAGATTTTACAGTAGCCATTTATCCTGTTTGATAGTGCAGGGAAAACACACATAATACATCCAAGGCCCAATTCTGTTAAATATCTCTTTGCAAGCATTACATTTCTGCTTTTAACATGGGATAAAGGCAACGTGGATGTGTCTGTACCTGACTTGAACATCCCCTGGCAGTCACTCCTGTGGAGCTGGTGCTGTTTCATTTAAGGTTTTCTTTCCTATAATGAGTAGAAAATTAATTACGGAGACCAAGGCCTCTCTGCCCTTCCATAATGCACAAAACAGCTCTCAAGGCCCAGGGTTTGCTCCTTTCCTCTGAGAGCACAGGGTATTTTAACAGAGAGCTCACTCCGTGCTCCCCAGGATGAAATAAGACTCTAAATCCCCAAGTAAATATAAAATGAATAATCTCGAGTCTGCACATTCTAAAAATAGCTCTCATGTACATTCTGCTATGAATAATTCCTCAGTTTAGGAAAACTGAAGAGCCTTTTAAAGCTGAGACTACGGAGTCTTCACTCTGGACACAGAGGGAGAGAGAGAGAGAGAGAGAGAGAGAGAGAGAGAGCTGGGGGCACTTCTGCCCAAAAAAGCCAGGCCTGCATCATTTTCCCGGGATTGTTTTGATGCCACAGCTCATTTTTCAGGATAATTTTCTTCCACTGATACAACACTTCACACATCCATATTCCTGGAGATCCCAAGGAGGTGTTTCCATTCCTAACTCACAGAGATCTTTACCCCTGCCAATTATCAGACCCTAAATCAATGGAGAGCGGGATAATCCTGGATCATCAGCCTGTCCAGGAGGGATGGGATGCTCCAGCATGAGCTGCCCAGAGCAGCTGAGACCTGACTGATGCAGGAGGAGCTGCCAACAGCACATCCCAAATGGGTTTGTGTCCCAGTCTGCCTGAAAACCAGCAGGGCCAAACACATTATTTCAAGAAACTGCAATAAAACCACCCAGGAAAATACAAATTCCAGATGGAGACCTTACTCCTTAGCAGATGTAGAAACACTAAATAATTGTTTTGGTTCAAGATAGACAAAATATCTTTGAAAAACTGATTTAAACAGGATAGAAATAAACTTAGGCACCTGTTTGATCCAAGTTAATTAGGAACTTGTTTTCCTTGCGTATGGGCCACAGCAATTTCTGAGGGTGAAGCTGGAGTGATGGTTTAAAAATGTGCCAGGCAGTGCCACCACCACTGACTTCATCTTCCTTTGGAAACGAAAGCCTTTTAAAACTGAAACTCTGCTGAATTTGTCATCTGATAAACTTAACTCACAGAAGAGTCAGGGTTTAAATCACAGCTAATTGCCCAAAGGCTCCTTCCTTCCTTCCTTCCTTCCTTCCCTCCCCGGGAAGGCGGGCAGGGAGAAAGAAAAATCACAAAATTCTATCTTTTAAAACAGAACTTTCTGGCTCAAAGGACACTCTACAAATAGTGCAAATTTTCCTGCGGTGCTGTGTCACCCAACGGCCTCCAGGCAAAGCCACCTGCCTTGGGGACATCACTCCAGCACTTCAGCAGCCAAAAAATCCAGCACAGGAGTTCCCAGGGAATGTCTGTCTTGAGGGATGGCAAAAAACTCCCCCCAAATTCAGTGACGATTTTATTTAAGAGAGTGATATCCAAGTCACAAGCAATGCCTCTCGTCACCACTGCTGAGCCTTCACGCAGTCGGTGAGCATTAATAAATCAGATTATTCAACTCGCCACAAATTAAAGAAAAGTGAACGTTTATGTAACAGATGCACCAAAAAGGACTCTCAGCACTGATGTTGCTTCCCACAGCCTTTCCATAGGAACAGGCTCAAAAAGCCATTCTCTCCTCATTTCTTCTTTTCTGCTGAAAGCCACAATTATTCCAACAACTCCACATGCTCTGCCCTGGCAATTTGTAAATGAAAAGCTGAGATGCCGCTCATTAAGGCTGGCTAATTAAAAGTGACTGTATTTATCAGGCTGGCTGTGCAAAGCCAAGGAAAACTGCATGTTTTCCTCCCCGAACATCACTGAAACAGGCTCAGAGCTGTAACTTTGGCTGCTTCTGGAAGTTATTCACAGCAGCTCCTGTCAAACAACTTTTTAGCCTTTTTAAAAATCTTAAATTCCTCAACAGCTAAAGAACATCGACAAAAAAAAAATCCCTCAACCAACCAGAAAACCCAAACAAAAAAACCCCCTCCAAACAAAACAAACCCCATAAACTTAAAACTGCCTCCCAGAAGCTGCAATTAAATTGTTAAAATTCCATTAAGCTAGAAATGTGACCTGAAATAAATAAGAAAATTTCTCTCCATTTCAGGCCCCAGAATTAAAGCAGTGTACAGCTAATTGGGATAGGCCTGGACAAATCAAAGGAGAGAGGGAAGTACATGATGCCAGGCAGGATTTGGGGTTCTGCAGGGAACCAGCCTGAAAACAGGAGCTGCACCTCCTCAAACCACTCTGATAATTAATTCCTGGTGGTGATGCTGGAGGAGAACTAACTTCATTCTCTTTTTCTCTCATCCTATAATCGCCCACTTCAATATCACTTTTGAGCAGCTCATAAAAACCCACAAATTCAAAGCCACGGATTACAGGCAGATCAAACACTAATCCAGAACCGCTTTCCTCGCTGCGCATCCAGGAGCAGAATTTATCGTGCACGTCTGCCGTGGTTTTGTTTTACAAGAAGTGTCCAGAGAAAGGTTTGTTTGTGGTGAAACAGGAGGCTCTGCAGGGTATTCAGCTCCTCAGGGCTGGGGAAAGTAAGGAGCTGTTTGGTGGCTACGGTGAACAGCTGAAAACCTCACACAACAGCAATAATCAGCCCCAAAAATACACGTATTTTCACAGAGCTGAGGATGAGCTGGAGCAGGTTTTCACCGGAGAGTGAGGGATGTGTGCTCCACTTCCAGCATCTGTTTTCCACCTTGGCAGGTGCCCACCAGGCCACCAGCAGGAAGGCAGGGATGGGCTGGGATTTGCGGAGCGGACAGCGGGCACAAGGGAGGCTCGGAAATGTGGAATTCGTGGCTTTGCGCTGGCCCAGCCGTGCCACACTGGGAGCTGCTCCCAGCTGCCGTGATGAACTCCTTCTCCTCAGGCTCCCCCTGCTCCTCACAGGACACACGACTTTTTCCTAAGAAAATTCAAACCTCTCCCTCGCCCCATCCTGGATATTTTTGTCACAGCGTTCAAAAAACGGCTTTGTAATACTTAACAAATCTGTTGCTTGAGTTTTTGCTGATCTAAATCTATTCAAGACTCAACCATAATCAAAATTTCAAGCAGTAACAGGGCTTGCCCCCTCCTATCCAAATCTACACGAGAAGTTAAACTGTGTTTAAGGTGGGTTTAAATCCTTTAGGTGACACGGGTTTAAAATTAAAGCACCTCTTAAAAACCTGAAACTGGATTATTTTTTCACTTCGGTCAAACTCTCTGGAAGAAAAGCAGCAATTACCAACTCTCCTTCCCTGCAAACCTGGGAAGCCTATTTTCCTTTTCTGAAAGATGAGGAGATTACTAACACCTCTTGCATTCGAACCTGCCCCATAAATCTGACTTTTCTTCTCACTATTGTACATGAAGATCACTCAGGAGCAAACAGTAAAGCAGCAATAACCAAAATATGGCCCAAAACGTGTTGTCTGAGCGAATCTGCTGCCTGGAACGCAAAATCATCTTTAATCACAGAATCATTAAGGTTGGAAGAGACGTTCAAGATCATCCAGCCCCAAGAAGCTGGTGCAAGATGAGATCCTGATCCTATAGGATCCCAATTCCGAGCCTGCAGAGGTTACCCTGACACCTTCCCACTCTCCCTGCTCCAGAGATTTGCAGCCCAGCCTATTTTCCTCCTTTGAAACGGCAGAGAACTGGGCTGGGCCACCCCCCAAGTGCCCAGTGCCATAAAATAAAACAATTCCCAGCTCCCAGAACAGACAGGATGGAGCAGGAGGATGCCAGCAGGGGCAACGCTGACCCAGGCTTTGCTACAGGAAAGCAGGGGCAAAGCAGGCGTCCAAAATTAGGCTTTCACCTGCAAATAAATCATGTGTATGGGCACTGTAAAATCATGTGTATAGTCACTGTAAAATCATGTATATGGGCACTGTAAAATCATGTGTATAGTCACTGTAAAATCATGTGTATGGGCACTATAAAATCACATGTATGGGCACTGTAAAATCACATGTATGGGCACTGTAAAATAATGTGTATGGGCACTGTAAAATCACATGTATGGGAACTGTAAAATCACATGTATGGGAACTATAAAATCACATGTATAGGCACTATAAAATCATGTGTATAGTCACTGTAAAATCATGTGTATGGGCACTATAAAATCACATGTATGGGCACTGTAAAATAATGTGTATGGGCACTGTAAAATCACATGTATGGGCACTGTAAAATCACATGTATGGGAACTATAAAATCACATGTATAGGCACTATAAAATCATGTGTATAGTCACTGTAAAATCATGTGTATGGGCACTATAAAATCACATGTATGGGCACTATAAAATCACATGTATGGTCCCTGTACAATCACATGTATGGGCACTATAAAATCACATGTATGGTCCCTGTAAAATCACATGTATGGGCACTGTAAAATAATGTGTATGGGCACTGTAAAATCACATGTATGGGCACTGTAAAATCATGTGTATGGGCACTGTAGAATCATGTGTATGGGCACTATAAAATCACATGTATGGGCACTGTAAAATCACATGTATGGGCACTATAAAATCATGTGTGTATGGGCACTGTCCGATCAGCCCCTTTGCACCTGGATCCCTGTTCACTGATTCCCACCAAAAATCACAGGAAATGCAAATTAACACTGTTTTTTCCCCTTTCTCTGTATTGCCTCACGAGAAAAATGAAAGCCACGCAAATTTGCAGTCGTGACAATCCCATGGTGATTTTGCTCACAAATTTATTAGGATTATTCTTAAACTTTTTGGGAGACAGTGCAGCTGCAAAGGGGATGACAAGGGACAGTCCCTGCTCCCAGGAGCTGCTCCCACCACCCCTCTGCCCTTCCCCAAGTTCCAAAAGGATTTTTAAAGGGTGAGACTTCATTGGAGTTAACAGTTTGGGGTAAAAATTCCCTCACTCAACACTTTTGTGTCAATCCTTAATCTGCTGTTAATGATGGAGTGGGATCCTCCAGGAACTTTAATTTTGTGCCTCAAAACTTCTTTAAATCGCAAATTGTTGCTTTGTGCTTAGAAAGTGTAGATTGAAAAAGAGCATTTCCATTGATTAAGTAGTGGTTTATCCCCAAAATCTCCATTTCTATGTGGAAGACAACATTATTCAGTGTTAAGAGGGAAGGGATTTTGAATTTTGGACCCTGCAATGCTCTGCATGAGGCGCTAAATAACGGAATCAGGCAGAAATGGATAGATTTAAATTTTGGGGTTCTACAAGATACAGACTGGTGCCTGCCTCAATCCAGTTTAACTGAAAGTAAATTGGGCATGGAGTCACTTTGTGAAAATATCAGAGAACAACCACCAGCAAGCTCTACAAACACCCAAAATATTTTATCATCAATTTATCTGTTCCACAGACAAGCTTTACGTTCAGCAAAGCTGCTGTGGAACGTATCTGCTTTGCATTAATTAATAAACATCACTTCCAATTAAAAAAATGTCACAGAAAATGGACTGTGGGCTCACTCATCACTGGATTTGGCTGCAGTTAATGACATCAATTCATCTTTTTAGACCACAGGTACTAAGCCAAGGAGCCAGATTTAGAGCTCCCTCCAGCCACTCGACACTTGACGTGCATTAAGGAGAATATTTCCAACCGCTCTCATGGAAAAATTAGCACGGGTTCAGCTCAGCAGCCTAAAGCCAAGTGCCCCCCACAGGAAAACAAACGTCCACATGACACAGAAATCAGCTTCTTTGGGTCTAACGAGACCAGTTGTACAGGCAGCTCCACAAACCAGCCCGATCTGGGATTATTCCCTGAAAAAATGGTTTGTTTAAAAGGCAGGTATTTTTGGGATCCAAAATCCCAAAATCCCGTGCCCGAAGCTGGGCTGGGTGTTTGTGTCCAGGCCTGGAACGCCAGGGAGGGTTTTCCTCCCGGATTCACAGACGGGGAAATGGATCCCACGGGAATTAATTCGCTGCCCAGGGTGGCACAGGAATTCTGCAGCGGGAAAAGGCCAGGGGCTGAGGCAGTTACTGAGCCAGGATCCAGGAATGGCACAAGGCCCAGGACTGTGGAGTTCATGTGAGAATTCACAGAATCATGGAATGGTTTGGGTGGAAGGGACCTTAAACCCATCTCATCCCACCCCTGCCATGGCAGGAACACCTTCCACCGTCCCAGGCTGCTCCAAGCCCCGTCCAGCCTGGCCTTGGGCACTGCCAGGGATCCAGGGGCCGACACAGCTGCTCTGGGCACCCTGTGCCAGGGCCTCCCGCCCTCCCAGCCAGGAATTCCTTCCCAATCTCTAACCTAAACCTTCCCCCTTTCAGCCTACCCTCCTGCCCTATCCATGCCCTTAAGTTCCCTCTCCAGCCTCCTTGTAACCCTCAGTAGTTTGGGGGAAAACACTCCAAAAAACATGCTGTTAAATTAGAGTTTTTAAAAAAATAACCTAATTCTTCATTCTGAAAAAAACCCTGATCTTAACTATAACACAGTCCTGACCAAATACAAGCATTGCTGGGTAATGATCACAGAAACTTTCCGAATCGAGGCAAACAGAAGCAGAACAAAAAAGCCAAGAGGGGCTGCAGGCTCCGTGTGCTCACCTGTGTGAGCCCAGCTCCCAAGGAGGGCCCTGGAAGCTTCTCTGCCTGCCCACGGCAGCTCGGGAACCACTCGAGGTGGTTTCAGATTCCTGCTGAGAGGAGCTGGCACTCCCAGGAACGTTTTTAAACTTTAAACAGCTCCAAGAGGGTGAAATACTAAACCTTTAAAATCAGTGGCAAGGCAGGTAATGACAAGAGGCAGCTCTTTAGGCAGAACTTTCGTTGCCTGATTTAAGATCTACTCCTCACACGCAAACTTCCTGCTTAATACAGGGTTTTACACATTTATATTACATGATTTATTTTTTAACTTGTTACCAACTGAAAGTTATCCTCCTGGGACTGCAAAGCTGAGAGCTTTTATCAAGGATTTTTCCAGAATGCCCTTTTTTTGGCAAATTATCTCCATATTCTCCTGCAGAGTTTATCAAAAAGCAAAGCCAGAGAGGGAGAAGGGCTGATGTCATTCATTTGTAAGATTACAAAAAGGACAAACAAACTTTTGATAATACATAAAATGAGATTCGCCTCATCATTATATTTATTTAAGATTAATGTTAGCTGGGAGTTTTTATTCCCAGCCAGTTAATTCCTTCAGTTTTGGAGCGTGAAAGGAAAGGACTTGATATGTAAATACAAACCCAACATAACAATTCAGCAGGAACGGGGACGGCAGCAGGAAATGTGGATTTTCCTTCATCAAGAGGACACAGCAGAGCCTGATCCCACCTCCCCAATCCACACGGATACCCTCTGGAAGCATCCAGCTGTGACTCCATCAGTTATCCACAACGTGGTGGTGCTCACAGGACAAGGAAAGGAGAGGAAAGATGGGATGGAAACAACTGAGGAGAACAACGAGGTCCTGTGATCATTTATTCCCAACTCCTAGAGGTTCCCAGGGAGCTCCTATCACAGGCAGTGGATTTTACACTCACCAGGCAAAAATGACCCCCATCCAAGCAGAAAGCCATGAAAGGATTCACTCCCGGGCTGGGGATAAAGTCCTGTACTTGTGCTGGAGCTTTATTTCCCCCCAGAAGCCCAGGAGTGTTTGCTCTCCACATCCTGAAGCCACTCACGTTGCAGTTAAATGGCACTGGGTAGTTTTTTATTCCTTGTGTTTCCCTGCCTACGGGAGAGCTCGTTTTTAGGATTTCGTGTCATTAAACATTTAGCTCGATACTTACACAGCCCTCAGCCCTGTGATAGCTAATTTGTGCCCATCTGTCTTGGAATGATTAGGGCCTAATCTAGTGAATTCATTGGGCTTCTATTAAACTCTTCCTGAATTATAATGACCCTACAGCAGAAAGTCCTGGAAGATGCTGGACGTTATTGTGGAGACACTGATCTCCATAACAATGGAGCTCTGCAAGAGGGAGACTCTGATGGAAGAAGGAGCAGCAGGGCTGGCTCAGGTGGGGGGGATTCACTGCACATATCTGGCCCTGGCTGAATAGTTAAATGTCGATTTTTCTCCTCATTCAGCTCTGTCACTGGAAGTCACCTCCCCTCCAAGCTCATTAGACTCCACAGGGTGTAATTAAAACACCGCTGGACCAAGCCACCCTGCAAACAACAGGTGACACCAAGATGAATTTACTCCTGTCCTCTCCAAAGACCTGGGTGAAAAGCAGTTTTTAAGGAAGGTATGCAACAACCACAGCCCACTGCTGAATGCTAATAATCCAACAAAAAGCTCTTTTGTCAGCACAGCCAAGCCTGGAGGGGGATGGCTGGGATGATATTCCAGCAGCAGAGCACGGAGGCAAAGAAGGAAAGCTTTGCAAGAACAATTCCCCTCTATGAGGACACCATGCCAGGCAGGCAGATTTGGGGGTTTTTTTCAGTGTTTTGTTGTTCTGTACACATAACGCATTGTTCTTCCTTCTTCCTCCCCTCACAAGTGCTGGGGAAGTGCCTCTGGATTCTGCACAGCCATGGATTTGTCCGGAATTCCATCAAAGGAGCAGAGTGCTCCTCACAGCTGAGGGCTCTGTCCAGGGCATCTCACGAGAGATCCACCAAGAGCCACAGCACTGCAAGACAATCCCTCACCCTCCTCCCCCGTGAGAGCTGCTGAACGAGACAAACCGGGTACAAGGAGATCACAGATGTGCAGAAAATTCCACAAACAGCTACAAAATAAGGGATTTATTCATTTAGCAATACACGTAAAAAATTTAACTGCGCTTTGTACCCCGCTCCCTCACTTCTGTTTCACATTTGTAGGACTGAGTGCTGAAATCGTAAATCCATCCAGGCAAAGGAAAACAGCTTTTCCAGCAAAGGAATAAATCAGGACTCAAAAAGCACAGGGGGGAATGGCTTCCCACTGCCAGCGGGCAGGGTTAGGTGGGATATTGGGCAGGAATTTTTCCCTGGGAGGGTGGGAGGCCCTGGCACAGGGTGCCCAGAGCAGCTGTGGCTGCCCCTGGATCCCTGAAAGGGTCCAAGGCCAGGCTGGACATTGGGGCTTGGAACAGCCTGGGATAGTGGAAGTGTCCAGGGGTTTGGAAGGAGATGGTCTTGAAGGTCTCTTCACAATTCACTTGAATCAAACCAGAAAAGCTCCTCCCAAACCCACGGAATCTGTGTAGGAAAAAGCCCACAGAGATAAGAAGGAGGCTGTGGGAATCCAGGAGTCCTTCCCAGCAGGAAAAGATGGGCAAGCCAGTGCAGCATCCAAGACAGGAGCTGGATCTGAGCCCAGATCCAAGGCTGGCAGGCCTAGGAGCTCAACCAGAGCGGGGGAACTCAGTATTAACAACATGATTGGAAAAACAGGGGAGAAGCAGGAATTAACGACCACGGAAAGCCCTGCACTGCTTGTTTTGATGCAGTCGTCCTCATGAACCAGCTGGGAAACACCACAAAAAAAGACAAAACACACCCAGTTGCAGGAAATTAATGAGTGTTTGTCAATGTGTTGCGCAATTTAGCCCTCAGATACAGAGATTGTCAGTGAGGGAAATTGGAATTGAAGAGTGATGGATGATCGGGACCTGGCCGGGAACTCCGACGGCTCAGGGAACAGAGGGGGAATTCTGCACATTTCACCTCCGGCTGGAGGAGAAGAAAGAGAAAGGCCAAGGGACGGCTGCCAGGGCCTCTCCCAGAACGCGGGGAGAGGAAGATAAAGGGAAAACAAAAGTGCTGGAAAAGTCTGGGAGTGAGGAGGGAGCTGACCCAGGGAAAGATGAGCCACGAGCACCGGGAGGTTTGAACTCAAAATCAGTTCAGGTCAGAGGATCAAACCACAAAGATCAGAGGGCGAAGTTTTTGGAAGAAAGATGCTGGCAAGGATGTGATAATTTGCTAATTGTACATAAAAACATGCGTATCAAAAATGAATACAGGGTTTTTCTATAAAAACTACGGTGTTGAAACCAGGGCACGGCAAGGCCACAGTGACGAAGAAAAGCAAAATAAAATCCCATTTGTTTTTCCTCTCAGTGTCCCTCTATTTAAGGTACAGAGTTTGTGGGGACAACCCCACACGCCACAAGAAAGAACACCGTAAATAGCAACTTTGGAGTGATTGCTGGGCAGGAATTAGATCCCTGGAAGTTGCTTAGGAGTAGCTGAATATCTTTGAGACAGAGAGGTCAGCAGGTCCTCTAAAAACATCCCCTGCTCTCCAAATTCCTTCTAAAATTATACACCTAAAATGTATTATAATCCTACTGACAAGCAACCTGCTAATATAATCCCCAGAAGGTTTATTTGGGGCTAAAAAAATAATAATAATAGTTTGTTTAGGCTCTGGAAGAGGAAAGTTTCTAAAACTACATTAATAAATCCATACTATTATTTCTACAATGGTGTAATTAAAAGTATGATTGATTTTGCAGGGAATCAATTATAAAATGAGAGTTTTTTTATCTTAACCTCTGCAAAAAGTTGGCTTCATATCAGATTCAATCAATTCTTAAGAAACAGCGGTTCTGATTGAAAATCTCTCTTTGAGTCTCTATAGGTGTAAAATATTTGTAATTTTCCCCCTCGAATTCGCCACCTGAAGCCGTTTCGGGGCGTTCCAGGATTCTTAGCAAGTTGTTTATCTATTTGTCCCTCACTGACAGCTTGGCTGCCCTGTGCCACACACGGATTTAGCACAAAAGCACCACTTTTGTGGCTGGCCCTCAGCAGAGCGAAGCATGAAAGTCACTTTTGTTGTGTTCGCTGCTATTTCCACCAAATACTACAAATTAAAGGGTGCCAAAATGACACTCCTGTGGTGCAGGGGTTTTTTTAAATGGAGAGAGACTCTGACCTTTATTTTTACAAACATAATAACTTTTTTCCCCCTCTTTTTGAAGTTGCAGCAACGCTTATTTACGGGCTGACAGTGATTTGTGCTGGGCCCAGCGCCCTCACTGAGCTCAATATTCACTGTACAGATAAAACAGCGCAATCTATTGTGAGCAAAAAGCTTTCCCCTCCAAAATTTGATGCATGGACATCATCCCTGGTTTAAAATCGAGCGTCAGCACTGACCTAAAGAGATTTTTTGGGGGGCAGATGAGGCAGATAAATGAATCCTCCTCCCCTTTTTTGCCGCATCTGGCAGGACGAGCAACACATTTCTCTGAAGTTCGCGGAGGAAAGAGTTCAAATGACGTTATTTATGCCAGTTATTCGCATTTTTCAAGCGAACTTGCGGGATGTGAATTTTTTCTTTTCCCTGGGTGACTCCTGGCACGGCAGCCGAGCACTTTCCCAGAGACACAAATCTGGGCCTGACCCAGGCACGGTTGCCCCGGGAGCCGGAGCGTTTCCAAGAACCCGGATCCAGGAATTCCCTCCTGGGGGATGAGCTCTGGGTGCCGGCAGGGAATGAACATCTCACACCACAGCAAGGAGCGGTTCGAAAGCGCTTGGCAACCGTGGTTCCTCTTCAGGACCCGAAATTCTTTTAAACTTCCATTTATCCACATGAATAAAGCACAAATTAAGATTTCCCCCAGGGAAGTTATTTACAAATAGAATAATCTTAACTGCATTGTCTTGTAAAAAAATTGATTTTTTCAAAAAATTAATTATTTCCCTTTTGGTTCGTTCTGCCTGATTTTGGTCATAGTTTTAATCAGAGAAGTCAGGAGTCTTTAGTATAATTTAATAAATATCATTGCCCTGAGTGATTCCACTGCAGACAGACACACTTAAATAAACAAAAATTCACCTTAAAAACACCTAGCCTAGACAATTACTTTAAAAATAAACAGACCCCAATCCAACCAATGATTAGGTTTAGCCCCTTGGGTCCCAAACT
Source organism: Callaeas wilsoni (assembly GCA_013398955.1). Classification (NCBI taxonomy): domain Eukaryota; kingdom Metazoa; phylum Chordata; class Aves; order Passeriformes; family Callaeidae; genus Callaeas; species Callaeas wilsoni. Next base: position 6,586 of record VWPU01001779.1, on the reverse strand, counting down.
CATCAGATCAGAGCTGATTTCCACCAACACCCAGCTCCCTTCACCAGAGAGAGCAAAACTAATTAACACATCTTTATTGCTACAAGAAAATGTGCTGGTTAGGGCCTTATTTAGCAAACTTACAGCTATAGTTAGATAATCTCTGACTTTTCACAGAGCAAACATCAAAAGGGACGGCTGCTTTCACATTAAAGCAATTAAAAATTAATAAATCTGGCTGAGATGATGCCAAACAGGTCAGGAAGCACAAAGAGCCCATTTGGAATCGCACACGTTTTCCATCGCGAAAGGAAAATAAATGGGACACTGAGAATATGCGAAATGCAGCCCACGAGGCCAAGAGAACCACAGTGTGCTAAACAAATGGAATAATGTGGCATTTCAGTCAGATGGAAATTATTGATACATCCAGTATTGGCTTGATGAAGGCGGCAGCTGAGCTCCAGCCTTCCCTCCCAACTAAATCTATAGTGATATCACTGTCAAATTTTAAAAAAGTGAGTATTTTGCAACTGGACCACGCAAAAAAGATGGAATAACGCAGCACAGGTTTGATTTATTGCTTATTTGGGAGTTTATCACCATCACCTCACTTTGGGGCTCAACCAGATGTCGTGGCCTGGCACAGAAACACCATCCCAGCTCCCTCCTGGAGCTCCTTATCCCCAGGAGCTCCCACTCCAGCTCCTCTCTTCCACTGGCAGTTTGTCCAGGACCAAAGGGCTCTATTTCAGCCACCCCGTCTCCAAGAGGCGCCTCTCACTTTGCGAGTTGCCACCAATAAAATGAAGAATAAAACACTTTACTGCCACAAACACCGCCCAAATTCAAAGCTGGCATAAGCAGAGCTGACTTTTGAGCCGAGCAGGGGTTTCAGTGAAGAAGATTTCTTTCAACACAGCAGCCACACACGCTCTGAGGGAGGTGTTTCATCAAGGAGACCTTCTCCAAGCGGCTCTTGAGAGAGCCAGAAGTGCCAGGTTGTGGCGCATCCCCGGAGCTCCCCCGGCTGCGCGGCAGAGCCTGGAGCCCGTGCCAGGGGACCCATTCCTCTCTTCCCAGGGAATTTATGGAGCTGCAAATAGAAAGCTTTTGCAATGCTGTGTTTTACTTGCCTTGTAATGGCTGCAAGGAGAGGAGTGCTGCTCCTCCTGCTGCCAAAATTCCTTTGGCTCCCAAATTGCAGCCGCTGCTTTTAGATCAGAGAGAGGCCTCAGCCTGAACTCCCCCCCTCCAAATTCGCTCTCCCTGTTCTGTTTAGGAGCCTTGGAATGCTGCTAACTCTGGGATGAATATTAATCCAGCCTTTGGGGAGACCTGCTGGGGCTCTGCTAAGCCTTGCCTACTGCAGGGAGCTGTCAAACCTGCAATAACAATTTATCATATCAGGGACAAGCCAGGCATTGCACCCCAAAGGGCCGAGGAGGCACAGACAGCTCAAACAGCACCTCAGTTACCTCTCCTGCCTCCTTCCCACCAAACAGAGCCTTTCCCAAGACATTACGGATGAATTCTGCTGTTTAGAAACTTCTCCCCACCTCTGGAGCTGCTAAAGGATCCGTTGGTTCTCCCGCAGCTTCCCAGAACTCAAACCCACCACAAGCACCTTGATGTCCAAACTCCAGCCAAAGCAAACAAAATAAATGCAGAAAAAAGGCCAGCAGGCAATACCTGGAACACCAAGGCTGAAGGAGCTAAGATATTCCTTGGAGGCAGTGAAAGCGTTGGAAAGCAAAAGGAAAAATATTTCTAACGAGACACAGGTGTAAAAACCACGTGGAAACAACAGCTGAAAGTCACAGAAATACCTGAAGATTGCCCCAAGCAGCTTCACCTGAGGATTTGGGAGAAAAATCAGGTTTTTAAAGTCATGTTTATTCTGAAAAACAGGTGCCTGAAACTCCCATGTCTGTGCAGGCAATCCCTGCTTAAGTCCCTCTCCTCCCTGGCTCCAGGGTTGGCTCCTGCCTGTGGGTACCAGGAAAACAAAAAGAAAACCTGGAAAAAACCCCACTTTCTGCCAATGCAGCTTCCCAGAGCTGCTCTTGATGGGCAGAGCAGTGTCAGGGCAGGAGGAAAACAAGGCTGGAGCAGCAGCAAGAGGAAATTGTGGTTTTTACATCAGCTTCATACCTCAAAACCACATCCCGGGTCCTTGTGCTGAGCTTGAGCAGAGGAGCTGTGACACGGCCACCTCGGGGAGAAGGAAAAAAACCCGTTTTTATAGGTTTAGTCATCTCACTGGAATAAATGAATTCTTGTGTTTTCATTTGAAAGTCAGGCAGGAGCACAGCTGGGCGCTGTGGCCCAGGAGAGAAGCTGGAGCTGGGGGAGCCCCAGTAAGGTGCTTCCGTGCAGGAGCTGGGTTTTACTGGGACAGAGCTCAACGAGCACCCCTGGGAGCTCTGAACTAACCCCTGGATTCAGCTAATTTCAGTGCACATACTGTCCTTTTTTTCCTTCCCCCCTCCTTTTTAAAAAAAATTTTACTCTTCTATACTTTTTTTACACTCCACTTGAGCAAATTTCACTGTAACACACACCTGCTGGGGAGGAGCTCCAGGGGGTTTTATCTGGCTTGTTTCCCCCAAGAAAGCAGCCCGTAAACACGAGCAAACCCCACAAACCACAGCATTTTTGGCTTGGAGAGGCAGTGCCAACCTACCTGCATAAAGCATCCTCATTTCAAGTCTGCCCTGCTGGGTTTTTATTAGGACAGCACCCAGGGGAACTGTGGAATTAGGAATGCCATCCCCCCCCACACCCCTTTTTCTTTTTTAGCACAGTGAAGCGGCGGAGGAAGCAAAATCCACGGAGAATTAACCTAACAGAGAGAGAAAACTTTTAGCTGCGGTGTTTTGAGTGGCCAGAAAAAATAGGAGAAGGAGCAGGGCAGGCAGGAAAAGGGTAGGAATGGGGTGAAACAGGGCACCCTACACCAGGGGATTTTTAAGAGCTGTGTGTTGATGCGAAGGAGTTTAGTGCAAGCAAATGAAATGTCAATTTAGAGGAACCTCTGCCATCCAGGCCACAGAAAATATAGAGTGGTTGGAGCTATTTTTGATGGGCTTGGAAAGAAACGACTCCCTGGCTGTAAATCCAAAGCAGGAGGCTGCAAACGTGGCAAATTTCCTGGTGATACCTGGAATAACCTGAGCTGGTGTCACTCACTGCCCTCGGGGATTTTGCACTTTACTGAAATGCTTTTCCAGCACTGTTTTTTTCTCCTTTTTAAAGAAAGCACAACACACTCCTCTAAAAGAACCACCAAAATCCAAGTATTTACCCTACCGAAGGTTTCCTAAAGAGTTCAAATGTTTTATCTCAAAAATTCAGAAATATTAACTTTTTTTTTTCACTAATATCCAATCATTCCTGGTGCAGGTTTTCTCCAAGGCACGGAAAGCAAGGACCATTTCTTGGAAAGCATTTATTTCTCCATATAAAAACTCTGCCTTGGGAAAAATATATAGTTAATTTCATGCATATTTAAGAATACCAAGTGGCTTTTATGCACCACAAAGAATATTTTCTCCCTTGCAAGGCAGCCCAAGGGAGGGGTTATTTGTGACCATCACTGGAATGTGCTGTCACACACTCAGGACGCTGGAGCCAGGTGTTCCCAGAATATGGAAACAGATTTTCTCCCTATTTCCATCAGAGGATGAGGGCTGCACACATCCACGCAGGTTTTTATGTAGGAGAAAGCAGAAAGCAGGTGGGGAATAAGATCCCATTAATTCTGCCAGGCAAGAGGAGAGCAAGAGCTCATCCCAAAGAGATCCTGCTGCAGACACCTCCTGGAACAGCAATTCTGTTATTTTATTTATATTGCACTACTGAGGGCTGAAGGAAACTGCTTGTCCAGTCAAAACATTATCAAATTACAGAGGGGTTTTGTTTCAACTTGTTTTCATTTCTATATTTAAAAAAAAAAAACAACAAAAATTAATTTGCAGACAGACTTGCTCTGATAGAAAATTCCTCCAGTTTGCATCACAGCTGTGATGGTCATTCCCAAAAAGTGAATTTCCACGTGTCTTGGACTGAGATGTTTGCTCGTGACACAGCTGCTCAGCTGATTAAAGAAAAATAAAATTAAAAATTCAAGAAAAAGTCTCATTTGCGTCATTTCTACGGAGTGGTTCAGAAAGTTAAAATAGTAATAATAACATGGTTTTGGTACGGGAAATAATCAAATTGAGACTGAAAACCTGCAGTTATTAGAGATTAACAGCCTTTACACTGCAGCAGAATTTTCTCTTCTTTTCTACCTTCCTTCAATAAGGAGAGAATTGAAAGTTGCTCAAACGTAACTTTTCAAAAAGGAAATGTGCACTGAGCTCTGCAATCGATATCTGCCACAGGATGGTCATTACCTCCAAACAACACGAAAGCATTACAGGAAAACCCAGTTATTTACTGGGACTGAGAAAGATCAAATAATCCGAGTATGACAATAAAATGAGTATGAAATGAGTCTGACGGCATCCGAGTTTCACAAATTAAAACTGCCTTATTTCTCTGAAGAAAATGAATACCTTAAGATGGGATTAATTCCAGATGGGGCTAATAAATCCAGCAGTACAAAAATGAGTTTAAAGGCTCATGTTTACATCAGCTACTCAAAATATCTGGAGAGCAAGCTGTGCTTTCCACCAAGAAGGGACCAGTGAGGGGAGGTTTTGTGGATCACCACCCCATTCCAGCGGCAAAAGCTCAGCCTCTCGCGTGCCAATCCATTTCTGCACTTGGAACCATTTAAAATAACAAATCTTCCAGACCCTCCTAACTAACAGACCTAAACACCAGTAATGCTCACAGATTTTTCATCTCCTACAGGGTTTTGATTCCGCTCCTGACGTTTGGCTGTGATAAATTCTGTGGATGAACAGCTTCAAATGGCAAATTTTCAGTGGGACCTCCTTGTTCCTTGTCAGCTGGGGAAATATCACAGCGTTTCCTTTGAGTATTTTTAATTTTTGCTAAAGAAATCGCCACCTTTTCTTCAGTGAGGCGGCAACCTTTGTTAGCTGGGTTTTCCCTCATATTTTCCCCGTGTTTTTGTTTTGCTGGCTTGGCACCCACGAGTTCAACAGCCTCTGAACGGGTTCCAAGGCGTTCCCTGACATCAGGAATTGTTGTCGTTCCACTCATCTTCCGTCAGCCAGCAAGGGCTGAAAACACCAGCTGGGAGAACCAGGAGAGGACAGGCACCCGAAAAAAAGCAGGCATGAACTGGGTCCAGCTGCAGCTTCAGCCTCTTTTTGCCCTTTTTCATCTCTCCTCATATCCTGGCTGAATCTTCTCTTTGTTTTGGTCTCCAAGACCCGTTTCCATTTTATCCAGATCAATGCCCTGCAACTAAAGCAGCCTGGAGAACCCGGACCTGCAGTAGGAAAAGCTGCACTGCATCAGGATTACATCCAGGGAGCCAGGAATTATTCAGCCAAGATAAATCTACACTTTTTTCCCCTGTATGGGCAATTTTAAAAATTGATGAATTTCACTTTTAGGGCAAGTTTCGAGCAACCTTTACAAAACGGGAGCACAAAGTTACTCCAGCAAGCTCTCCCACCTCCAGCTGCCTTGGCACAGCAAGGATTGGAGGATAAACATCTCCTGCAGTCAATTTGGACACCTATAAACAATAAATAAATCAAAAATCACTGATCCTACAACACTTTGGGTTAGGAAGGTCCTTAAAGATCATCCCATTCCCACCTTCCACTAGCCCAGGTTGCTCGGGTTATTTTTCAAACAATCCAGATGTAAGAACTGGTTTTATTTTAAAGATGACCCCTCTCAGGTGTTGAGAAACCCCTATTAAATACATTTTCAGGGTAAAAAACCGAGCTGCTTTTACAGTAGAGCAGGAGCATTTTGGAGCCTGAGCTGCTGCCGTTCACGTCCACACCGTGACCCACCAACGCTTCTCTCCACACCTGATCCATCTAGCCCAGGTTGCTCAGGTTATATTTCAAACAATCCAGATGTAAGAACTGGCTTTATTTTAAACATGGCCTCTCTCAGCTGTTAAGAAACCCCTATTAAATACCTTTTCAGGGTAAAAAACCGAGCTGCTTTTACAGTAGAACGGGAGCATTTTGGAGCCTGAGCTGCTGCCGTTCACGTCCACACCGTGACCCACCAACGCTTCTCCCCACGCCTGATTCACGAAATGAATTTCTATGCAAATTTCTTGTCCAGAAAAAAATGCATCACTAACTCTGATGAAATCCAGAGATAGCGCTTCGCAAACTTCCTCGTTCAGGCTTCAAGACCATCGAAATCCAGACTGTTAAATTCCGTTTGGAATTCAGTTTTTGAGACATGACGTAAGGATTTAACGAGCCGTATATAAAATAAGAAAAGCTAATATCCACAGAATGACTAATTAGTACTAAAATCTCTCACACGGAGTAGAATTTATAGAATTTATTTACCCAGATATTCTTCTCTTTACCAAAACGATTCAATTAAAAAACAAATTGATTTTGGTTTTCTGGATAAAGGAAAGGAAAAGACTTTACTTGTTTCACTGTTATTTTTTATTTTCACTGTTCTTTTTTATTATATTTTTATA
>VWPU01001778.1:125-28011 GCA_013398955.1 Callaeas wilsoni | reverse complement strand
GTGTGCCCTTTTCTCTCCTCAGATGTGTGTGAGCTCCCTTCTCCCTCAGACGTTGTGTGTGCCCCTTTCTCTCCTCAGCCTCTGTGTGTGTGCCCCTTTCTCTCCTCAGCCTCTGTGTGTGTGCCCCTTTCTCTCCTCAGCCTCTGTGTGTGTGCCCCTTTCTCTCCTCAGCCTCTGTGTGTGTGCCCCTTTCTCTCCTCAGCCTCTGTGTGTGTGCCCCTTTCTCTCCTCAGCCTCTGTGTGTGTGCCCCTTTCTCTCCTCAGCCTCTGTGTGTGTGCCCCTTTCTCTCCTCAGCCTCTGTGTGTGTGCCCCTTTCTCTCCTCAGCCTCTGTGTGTGTGCCCCTTTCTCTCCTCAGCCTCTGTGTGTGTGCCCCTTTCTCTCCTGGCTGTTGTGCGCTCCCTTCTCCCCCAGACATGTGTGTGCTCCCTTTTCCAGTCCATCCCAGCTGTCCTTCATTACATGCTCCGCCTGAGCCCCACGCAGGGTCGGGTTGCGCCGAGGCAAAGGTCAGAGGAACCTCCAGCCTGCATTTTGCCATCGCTTGATTATTCAGATAACAAGCAACCTAAAGACTGAGGGGGCTTCTCTGTGCCCACAGACAGGGCCCGATCACTGCAGCAAAAGAAAAAGGCCATTTCTAATTCCTCCTGGCTCCCTGCTATCCTGAATCTCCCAAAAATAATTAAGCGAGCAGATGGTGTTTGTGGAGCTGGTGCTTGGCCACAGACTCCTCGCTCTGCTACGTCCTGCTTTTAATATACTGCCCAGCATTAATCAACCAGTTTAGAAGCATCCTGTATCAGTTGTGCAAAACAGGGCTTAAATGATTTACTGTCGGATTCTTTCAGCTCCTGTTAGGCTCCTGTTTTTCTTTCATGTGGGGAGCAGGGGTCAGCAGCGGCAGGAGATCCGTGCTTTCACTTGGCCAACATTTGCTGCTGTCATTCCGAGCCCGCTCCGGTCCCCGCCAAGCGACGGATGTGTTCATGCTCCCAGCCCTGGATGCTAATTGATTTTAGGGAGCCCATTCATCAGTTAAATTTAGTAGATCACCCACCAGGTTTGCTGTTCACTGTCAAAGGTAATTCAATTAAAACTCCACAAGTGTGACTAACCAGTGGATGGTAAATATGTTCACCAGCTGTGTTTGCTGGGCCTTCTCCATCCTATTGTGTCTGTGCCTAGTGGAGGATGTGCCCGAGCCCTATACCTTGGCTGATTAATGTATACAACAAATCTGCAGCACTGCCAAAAAATTAAGCCCAAATGCCACCTTTGGGATGTGGAAGTCTGAATGTAAGAGCTTCAGAGAAGAGAAATCCTCAGGTGTGCTAAAGGCAGCAGCGCTACAGTGGTTGAATTAATTCAGGTCCTGGGGTTTTTAAAATAACATCCCAAAGAATCCTATTTGGATTTTTGGTTTTGAAAATAACTTCCAAAGAATCCAGTTTGGATTTTAAAATCCACTGACAATTCGGTTTCTCCTCATCCACTCCCAGTTTGCCCTCAGCCATCAGTCAGAGTTGATGTGAAACCATCCAATGTGGTTTTATCCATCACCAAAGCCGTGTATAAATCAGGCGGACGCCGCAGGAGCTCATGGAGAGATGTTTCTATTAAACCCTGAGGTGGGGGAGCCTTGCTGGACCCCCCTTCCAGACCAACTGGGCCTTGAGTCTCCTGCCTGCTGCCATCGGGCACTCCGATGCGGTTTGGTAGTAATTAAGTGCATCGTTAACAATCCCGTTGCGCACCACGGGACAAAATGGTGTGTCTGCTTAATAGATTAAAGGAAAACATTCTCTGAAAAGACAGGTAAACAAGACACTCATCCCTCAACCTTTCACCCTGGAAGACCAAGGTTCACATCCCACTGGAGCACAAATAAATAGGGACTGGAGTCCCCTGGGTCACTGCTGGGGGGTTTATAGTCATGGTGAGACCAATTTGGAGCACGACAGAGTTGGTGGGGATGGGGTAGGATGAACGGGATGCAGGCTTGGATTTACTTATAGTCAATACAGTACTTAGAGCGGCTGCCTAAAATTCTTCTTAAAAAATTAATTAGGCAGCAACGTGGAGTTTCCAGGAGCTTGCACTGCACAGATCCCATTCCAGCAGCTCCTTCTGCAAGAGCAGAAGCCCACACAACACTGAGATTTCCTGATTTCCCTGTGGCTGGAGGAAATAAATGAGCTGGAGCGAATCCGCAAACCACCGGCCTTCCTGCACATCGCTACAGCGCAGGAGGAGGAAAACCTGTGTGGTAAAGAGTATCCTGAGAAAACAGCCAGATTTCCCAAACATTCCCATAAACCTTAATGAAGAGCTTGGGAATATCTGGTTTATTTATTACTCCAACCACAGGCTAAAAAAACCTGTAAAACTTCAGCAAAAGCATTAACTTTGGAAGAGAACCTGGGATATTCCATATTTGCTGCTTTAAACTCACCACACACACCAGATAGCTCGGGGTTTGGTGAGTATTAATCTTTGTATTTCTAAAATATTTGGATGAAAAAACAGTGCTATTGTTAAATGTAATAATTACCACCGATAAATTCTTACTTCTTCTCTCTTTACACATAAAGCTACTCTGCAAAAAATGTTGTGATTATACATTTTACGTGGAAATACGAAGATTTTAAGCAGTGGTCAAATACTTACAGTGAGGTAACTGGATAAGGAATGGCTCTGATATACAGCTGCTGCCAGGAAATCTCTTTCTGGTGCTGTTGAATCTCTCCCTTCTTCTGGCATTAATAAATAAAGGCACCTGCTCTACAAATCAGCAGAAATCTGGAAAATCATTATCACTCCAACACGGAAACGATGCCCATCACGACAGAACAAATGGGGAATGGAGCCTACACAGGACTTTAAAAAAGGGCTCTATTTGTCAAATTACCAGAGGAAAAGTTGATCTTACTGTTATGGACTTTATCCACTTCCAGGTCACATCAATTAGTCACAGCAGGCTCGTGGAGACTGGAACTAATTTACAACACTCTGAACGGGCCCGCCTGCTTCTCCTATGGATTTCCAGGCAAATATTGGGACTTCAGATGGAACCTGGAACTGAAAAACCACCACCAACAGAAACTGAGCTTAATGGCTCCAGTATTGACCCATTTTGCAGCAAGAGAAACAAAGCCCTGATTGTGATAAGAATAAAGGGAAATATCTCCTGTAAAGACTCCAGGGTTATGTTTATCTAATCTTTGAAAAAAGAAAGGAGTCATAAAAGATTTAATAAAAAATACTGAGTGTCTTTAAAGGAAGTTTTAAAATGCTTTTCTATCCCTGACAGCTCATTTTGACAGAAATTGATTGTGATAAAGAATTATGAATCAGATAGCAGGGAAATTAAATTAAGCTGATTATTATCTTGTCAGATACACACATTATGTCATGTTCGTTGCTTTAGACTTTTGCAAAAAGATTGTTTCATTCAGGCTTAATAAATTTAGAATACCCTAAACAATACACACAGGCGTGACTGTAAAACATATTTTTTTCAGACGTTTAGATTTTTAGATTATTTCGATTATTTAGGGGGGTTTTTTGTTTTATTATTATATATAGTTAGCATATGCATATAATTCTCTAGGTTGTTTGGATTATTAAATATGCCTATTAAGATTAGAAATATGCAATTTGAAATATTTTATTCTCTGAAATCCCCCTTATTTAGGTAAGGGCTGAGAGCAGCCTCTGTGCTTAGTCTGGGTCTGGCAGCTCCTCACGGCGACCGGCACCGTTGGAAGACCCTGGAAATCTTCCCAAAACCTGGATCCTGCAGCCCCTTTGCTTTTCTCTTTCAAACCACGTCGTGCAGCTGATCCAGGCTGAGTTCCTCAATAAGGAGCAGCAAAGGGAAGCAGGAGCCTGGGAGACGCTCTCCGTGCATCTTCTTCCCAGCGAAAGCGGCTCCACCGGCACGTGGAATTAGTTACAGATCGCTCAGGTCGGGCCCTTCCCTCATGGAATGGTAATGAAGGGAGCTGCTTCCGAAACAAGCAGGGCCGCTGACCCTTCTCGGGGTTCCGTTGGGAAAATATTGTTTGAAAAAAGAAAGTTGGGAGCCAAGTGCTGTGGTGAGCTCAAAGCGGCCCGAGGAAGAGGTGAAGCCAGAACTGCAGTGAACTGCAGAGAGAATCCTGAAATTAAACTCAATTCTTCATCAAAACAAAGCCCACCAAAGCTCTGATAAAAAAATAAAGTTTACCTCTAAAATCCATCTCCATCAGTACACACGGTTTCCTTATGTATAAAACAGAAGAATTATCACAGGACAAAAGCAGAACAACAACAGACAAAAAGCCCCAAGATTTAACTAAAAATGAAATTTAAACCCAAGTTTTAAGGACAAGGTTACTCACTATCACTCTCCTAACAGATCTCAGAGACCGAAATTACCCCCAAAGGCAGCAAAGGACAGTTTTGAAGAGCATTTAGTGCAGACTGACCCCATTCAGCTGATGGCCCTGTGGATGTGCTGCCGAGCTGGATTTTGGGACCAAAGCCCCGGCACAGGCACATCCTACAGCGCATGGATACTGCCCAAACAAAGGTTCCACGGGAGAGACTGTTCCCTAAAGCAGCCAGCTTTCCTTTATTCCAACCACTCATTTCTGTAGGACCCTCGAAAGCAAAGCCTGAGGTGCCCTCTGCTGGTCCCCAAACGACTGAAGAGAAATTTTAAAATTGAAGATTTTTAGGTCCGGGAACACCAAACTCAATCCCGAACTCAAACTCACACCACCTCCTCCCAGTTTTCTAGTGGTCCCTTGTTCTGTGTGTAAGGACAGAAAACCCTCTGAGATATTTAAGCACAGGGCTCTCTCCATACCAGACAAAACATTTTAAAAACCCCCAAGAAAATTAGACTTTATGTTGTTATACTTAATATTAATTACTCCTCAATTGTCCCAAATCTCTCTCAGTAGTACCCATTTTATTTTCTTCTTGTTTTCTCCCCATAAAGATTTAATTTTCTGGATGTCTTCCCACAGGAAAGACATCCCATCTGCTCGTCCATCCATGTACTGAGACCTGTAGCAGCCACACAACCTAGAGGCACACCCGGAAGAAGTTGTCTGTACAATTTTATTTACCACCTGCAGTTACATTTACAAACTGTCCCATACAAGTAAAGCAGTTTTCAAAGTGAACTCAACCAGAGCTACAAAAATTATTCTCTTCTCTATACATGGTACCAGCTTCAGAATTTATGTCTATAGACAACTGCTGATTATGTTTAACAAAAAATTCACTGTTTTTTGGCTCTGAGGATCTCCAAAAAGGCAACTTGATAGTTTTATCCCACTGCAATAATGACATTAAAGTTCTTGTTCTTGTTTTGCTTCCCTCTCCCTTCATCTGAAGCTTTGCACGGCTTTGTTTTGGAATTCTAACGAAGACAAAGCTACCACAAACCAGCAGTTTTAGTAACAGAGGATAAAAATGCTGAGCAAAACCATCCAGCAACATTTCAAGCCATGTTTCACTTTAGATGTGCCTGCTCATCAGCAGAAATATTGAAATTTTAGCTGGCAATAAGGTTCCAGAAAAGCACAAACAAGTGATTTAACATGAAATGAACTTTACAAACAGTCAGCTTACAGAGACAAAACAAGGTCGGAGTGAGGAGCCAGAGCTGCTCAGGGAAGAGAAATGTTTTGAGGAGCCCGAAGGGAGGAAGGATGAAACTCAAATATTGCTCTAAGAGTAACTTTCAGCTTTAAGCATTTCCAAATGACATGACAAAAATGTATGTATTTAAAATGTAACTTAAACCTTTCTGGATGCAGCTCCCAGCCACGGGTGAAAGCATTTCCCCAGGAGAGGGCAGGAGTTCCGTACGCAGGAGGCTGGAATACACAGCAGCTCCTGGAGCGAAGTCAACAGGGCAAAAATTCCCTGTCTCAAGCACCTATTTCTTCCTAAACCTCTTTGCAGCACAGTCCCCCAGACATAACCTTAATTATGTCAGTCAAACCTTTGTATTTGTTAATTCTTTTCAAGAGACAACGCTGGAAATCTATGCTGGTCCTGGAGTTCACCAGCCTGGGATAAGATCAAAACTCCACAACAATCAATAAAATAACGAAGCTTATTTAACCTTTCTGTTGCAGCAATCTCAGTCCCAGTCTATTTTTAAATCCCTCCAAGGCTCACAGCAAGGCAACAGACTGGGAAAATCAACCATGTGGGAGCTCAGAATTGCTGTCTGACCCTCAACTAATTCCAGAACGGCCCAAACCAGTCTACCAGCAGCATCATTGTTAACATTAAAGGAAGCCAGACACAGTAGCTGGAGCTGTCTGCTATCAAACACTGAATCCTCAGTATTCCATGGACAGCTCCAAGTAAACTCCGGTGAGGAGCAATTCCACAGCAGGAAGCTTCCAGCACTCTCATGATATGAAGCAACTGAATATTAAAAAGCTGAAGGAAGTCCAGCAAGGCAAAGGCACACACACAGTCACCCCAGCTGGGTAACAGGGTTGCATAGATACACCACGACCTTGGTTACAATGTTCAGAGGCAGCCAGGGAAGAAAATGCAGGAAAAAGTCCCTTTCCTAGGATGTTTGATTAATAATTTGAAGGAATTGTAGCCAGACTACAGCTGTCAGTATGTGGTTTTTAAACACCTTCCAACTTCTCCTGTTTACAGGAGGAACACTCGAGGCGTTTACATTCATTTTTAACCCCACTTTCTTTCTAACAAGTGAAAAGATCCCATTTTAAACTCATGGTTTTAGTTCAGCTGCCAGTGTGAGAGAGAGTCCCACAACATTTCAGGCTGTTTTGTCTATCTTATTTTCCGTATTTTATTTTTACAGTAACCTTGATTACTTCAGTACATAACATCCTGCTCAACCCTCGGAGCGAGCTGGGGAACACATTCAAAATAACCTCTGAAACTGCTCTGAATTGTTTTTTGCACATTTTCACTGAAAAAATCCTGCTTGAATAAAAAAGAGAGGTTGTTTGTTTTTTTTCCTTAAACAATTCCCTAACGCTGGAAAACCCACGTGGCCCTGAGCACCAGGCAATTAAAAAGAAATTCCAAGCCTGGTGCTCCACATCATCCCTCACCCCTACAAAGACAAAACATAAAAATGAGCCCAAAAAAAATCAGGAAGAGAATTTGAACGTCACTGTTCATCACAACACATCACAAGTGGTCTCAGCTACACGTTTCTACAACCATTTTTTACTGTACAACTGCAACAAGAGTTTGAAGCTACTGCGAGCAGCCAGACTCTCTTACTATGCAGAAATATAAAGGGACTGCTAAAATTAGCTCCTCCATACAACCAGGATATTACAAATCATGGGATTTTATCTTCAGAGAGCAAGAGACCTGGCAAAGAGTCCAAAAATATATTTTATTCCTCCTGTGCTAAAGTGATGCCACTATACAAGCCCCCACTTATATGAAATCAGTTTGGTAACTCATTTTTGAACTAAACTGCTAATTTCAGCACATTTATCCTAACTTTTAAAGACTAAAAAACTCAAAGTCCACTTATTTGTTTCAACAAGTGCATTTTCCAGGAGGTCCACGCTGTCCATCCCTGCGTGTTCCAGGAGTTTGGCTCTGTAGGAAAATTACCTACAACAATCATCTGAACTGATACACCAGTTCTCCAACCATAAACAGTTCTCATAATTTAAAAAAATCACTTCATAATTTAAAATATATCTCACTGACACTCTGCTTTGCTTGGAACTAGAATGTACCACCATTAGGAGCTGACTCAGAACATCAACTTGAATTTGTGAAAAAAGCTTGCAAAAAATAGATCAACTTCCAAATGTACAGAAAAGGACATTAGAGCTGATATTTTTGGGTCACTTAATGTATTTTAGAAAGAGTAGCAAGCTGGGAGTGAAGTACCCTAAATTACAAATATTGAAACACCTAAGATGGACTGTTTTACACCTCGAGTGTAGTGCAGGGTTAGTTCCAGACAGGGAATTTGGAAGCAGGTCCAAAGAACTGCAGCTCTGTTCAGTTAGACTTGATCACGGAGGCGGGCCAGTCTCTGTGACAGCTCATCCTGCACAGTTGGAAAACACAAAGCAAAAACCAACTATCAGCAGCAGGAAAAGCAACTTTTGCCATCTCATGTCCAGCTGATGAGAAATTCTCTCATGGCTTAACAAGATTTGCTTAAGACCTCAAAATTAAGTAGAGAAATAATTTTTTCAAAGAACGTGGAATATTTGATAGGACAAGGGGGCTGAAATCCTTCCCTGTGAGGGTGCTGAGGCCTGGCACAGGTGCCCAGAGAAGCTGTGGCTGCCCCATCCCTGGAAGTGTCCAAGGGCAGGCTGGATGGGGCTTGGAGCAGCCTGGAATAGTGGAAGGTGTCCCTGCCATGGCAGAGGTGGCACTGGATGGGCTTTAAGGTCCCTTCCCTTTAACATTCAACAAATGTATTGTTTAAATTACTTGGATATCAAGACTTTTAACCACACAGTTTCCTTGAGACAGTTTCTGGAATAGAATTATAATTTAGCAATTTAGCATTTTGTTTTGACTGAGTGAAGCATTAATCCTCACATCCCACTTCTCCAGAAAACACTGACCTCACTGAAAGCCAACATTTACCTGTTCTGCGGAGGCAACGCTTGTACCAACAGAACCCGTCTGTCCTTGAGGTAGTTCCATGTTCAGATCAAGGCTAACAGGAGAAAACAGAGCAAACATCGAGTCAGGCACAGGTGGATAAAGGGGGAAGCACAATAATTGACAGCACAGGAATAATGAGACAGCACCCCCTGAATACTCCAGAGTTACACAAACTAGTGAGTAATTTTGACTGACTACCAGGACAAGTCATGTACGTCCAGAGGTAAAAGGAAAATTGTGTTTCTTCTCTCCTTCCAAGAGACAGACTTACAAAACAAGAGTATCTGACCTTAGATATAACCAGGAAGGGTTGTGGGAACCAGGACTTATTCAAGAAATAGAAATTTCACCTACCCTGCTTCATCTGCCATTTCCTGCAGGAGCATGTCCACTTGGTTCTAAAGGAAAACAAAATGGATTGTTGCATTTGGAGTTTCTGATAACTTCTTCCATTAGATTTTCAGAGAATAGGAATTATTTTAACAAAACTGATTTAAAAGTAAATGCCTTTGGCAGAATAGTTTTGTGCTTGACCACCAGAATGTATGAACTCAAAAATAAGGAGCACAGGTGCTTAGCAGTTAAAATGACATTAATTGAACTCTGGCTTGTAAAGAATGCTTCTAAAGAATTCAACTTATCTGTAAAAAGCCCCAAACATATACTTGAGTGTTTCAAGTGCTGTTAGCGAACAGCTTAGACACAAAATTTAAGATCACCTTGTTAAAGTATATTTTATTATTCTTACTTGTGGCGTTGTTAATGTTGTAGTGTTGCTCATTGTGTCTTCCATCTGTTGTGTCTGGACATCCAGTGTCTCAAACTGATGCTCAAATTTGTCCATTAGTGCAGATATCTATAAAAATATGAATCAAATCACTCATCTTCAGATAACAGAAAAAATACATCTCAACTGGAAAACTCTTGATTGAATTTCACTTTTTAAAACTTGTGTCTGTTGTCCCTTCTGCTTTTGCTGTCAGCTCCAAGAAAATTAAGTCTCTTTACCTTTTCCAAGTTCATGCTCTTCAAGGTGGCATCCATAGACTTCACCACCCCTGCCATCGACTTCGTTACCTGAAACAAGGGGTAGGAAATTATTACAAGGAAAAATGAGTTTTAGGAACAGTTTAGGAACAAATCCTCCCCTGTGAGGGTGAGGAGGCCCTGGCACAGGTTCCCAGAGAAGCTGTGGCTGCCCCACCTCTGGAAGCATCCAAGGCCGTGCTGGATGGGGCTCAGAGCAACCTGGGATAGCACAAGGTGTCCCTGCCCACGGCAGGGGGTGGCACTGGATGGGCTTTAAGGTCCCTTCCAACCCAAATTATTCTGGGATTCTGTTATCCTCTTACACCGAAATCATACTGATTTCTTACAGATTTCTCTTATGTCTGTCCACAGAGCTTTGACAGTATCTAAGAGGAGGGAACATCCTATTGCCACCTGGAATGTCATATATGAAATTGATCCTACTACGTCAAGCTCTAGAAATTAACTCAGACACTTGAAATACACATTCAGAGGCAAAATTCACTAAAAATGAGCTTTATATGGCATTCATTTCGGTGGACTTGAGACCTGTCGCTGTTAAGGGATACATTTGGCCCACAGGTCACAGTGAACTCTCAAGATGAAGAGCAGTAAATCAGTTTACCTTCAACAACTACTTGAGCTAAAAAAGATCTCAGGAATCACGACTCCTACCTCATGACTTTGTGTATTTTTAAGGAGAGAAGTATCTTTGTGAAATAATCCAAAGAGCAGCTGCCAGAGGAATTCCAGCACCCAACTGACTCTTGGCTACATCTCAAACTGAAAGTGAAAGTTCCCAGCTGGAAGGAGCTGGGATGAAGCCACTCCAGAGAAGAGGAGAGGTCTCCTCCTTGTCCCTGCAGGATGGGGAGGGCCTCACCTTGCCCATGGTGACGGCAGTCTGGACCCTGGCTGCCACGGCGTCCACGCGGGCGCTCATGCGCAGGAAGTTGATGGCCTGGTTCTTCTGGCGGATGGCGTTCTCCGCGTGGATCCGCGCCACTTCCATGTTCCCCTTCTGAATGGCCTTGGGAAAGAGGGAGAGACAAAAGGGAAAGCCTTTTACCCTTCCCTGCTCTTGTAAACAGGATTTCTGCACAGTCTGTTTTGGTTTTGAAAGAAGCATTAATTAGTCACTATATTTTTTTCTATTAAAAAAGAAGACAAATCCCTCCCTCCTCCCACAATAGATCCCAAACATTTCCAAGATGGTAACTCCTAACTTCTTTCCAAGGCAGCCATCTAGAATACACTTCAAACAGGCAGCTCTGCAGAGCTACGGAAACCTGATTTTCTGTTCCTGAAAACATTTTCAGTCTGAAGACACAAACACAGGCACAGGTGGTACAGCTGTATCTCATGGGCAAAAATACAGTCAGATCAACTCAGTCTCTCTTCACTACTTTAAGGACTCAAAAGCTGTTCTGAAGTTGCTCTCCACAAGCCCTTTTAATACAAGCTGATAAACATGAAGTGGTTTTAACTCTGAGAACAGTCTCTACCAAAGCACACACAAGACAATCCTCTCGGGAAGCAAATGCCATGAGCCGACCAGGAGGATACACAAGGATTTATCCTGATATTTATTAATAAGCACGGGAAGATTTACAGTCACATATTTGAAATCACAAACATTGACCACATGATTATTAGCATGCACACCAGGGAATTGATAAAACACCAGATGTCTTCCTGCTCTAACAGGCAAGCAACAGATCTAAAAAGCTTGGTTCAGACTTACCTTCTTAATTTTAGCTTTCTCAGCCTTTTCTTCTTTGTCACATTTTTTCGAGTTCCTGTTGAGCTCCTTTGCAGCAAACTTCAAATTAAACAGGTGTTCTGCAGTGCAAGTTAAGGGACCAAACCTACTTCAGGAGTGATAAATCCAACCACCAAACATCCTCCAGGAGGAACTGAGAGTGGTTCTTTGCCAGTTACTTTTAACTCCCACACCTGGAGCCTGTGACTCTCACTGAAATGATGTGTTCTCCTGACCTGCCTGGAACCTCCCCATCCAAAAAAAGCCCAAAGCCACCAAGGAACACAACAAATGAACAGTGTAACAGCAAACTGGCTCAGCTGGCCACAGCCAGCTACAACCCAGCAGGATCTTGGATTTAAATTGCTCACCCAGCTCCTTCCCAGCCCTGGGTCATGTGAGTGATCCCAGGCTCCCCAACAGCTCCATCATCTGACTTTTGGGCAGAGAGTACTTCAGTCAGGAAGAGAAACTTTTTAAAAACAAAAGTTCAAGTCCTGCTTAAACTGAAAGCTCTAAGAAAACAGTAAGACAAGCCTCCGGAGTGACTCGGAACGACTGCACTAAGGTAGTAGCGACAGAGAATAAATAACTGTAAAAATAACAATCAAAAAACATTCTCATAAAATACTGTTAATGAAAACTTCCAAATAATATCAGTCTTTCTCAAACAGTATGGAAGTAAAAAGCTTTGTAGGCCTCTTTCCTGCCACCTGTGATATCCCAAGAGGAAGATGCAGCAGGTACTAAGATAATTAACAATTAAGTGGAAGCAGAAAGCTAAACATTACGAGTACTTGAGGTTTGTTCAATATTTCAAGCACATAAATTATTCTAGAGCTGTTTTTTGCTTTAAAGTCCAGCCATGCCTCTTACTCTGACAGCAACCTGGAGACATTAGTAACGTCTTTTGTTATCCTATAAACATCACAGGCAGGCTACAAACAGGTAACGTGTGTGACTTTGCATTTAGGATGTCTATTAAGGTAGGTAACAGCAGCAGAGCAGTTTATTCTGAAATAACTTCCTCAGTTACTCAGCAGGGGAATTTACCTGACATTAAACCAGCTCACCTGCCACCTCCTCAGCCCACCCATCCTGAGGAGCACATTCCTGCTCCTCCCTTCAAGTGTCTTTCTCAACGTGCTGCAACCAAAGTGAAACCCAACTTCCACCTCAGTCTGTGACTCACAGTCAGCTGCTCCAGCAATCCTGTCAGTCCCTACCAGGACAACCGGCAACGCCAGCACTGCCTGCACATTCCTACCACACTGAGACTGCCCGAATCCACACTGAGACCTCTGGAATCTGTAAGAGTTTTGTGCCCCTGTGCGTTAAGATGGTTTTGTACAGCAAGAAAGTTTCAGTCAGCTCACACAGGGCTCTGTGTGTAAATTCTTTCCAAGAGCAGGAAGCACAGCTGATGTCATGGCTGTTTGGGGGACAGCCCTGCTGACATCACTTCAGTCTATACACGGGTATGCTGTCCCTGCAGCACAATTTGCACTCTTTTTAGTATAAATTGTGTTTTCTGCCTCAGGAACTGGGCTGTCTCTCCATCCACCACAGCCCTTCCTCCTCACTCCCAGCCAAGGCTGCCTGATCACGCCTTGGGAAGAGACACAGAACTTCCCACTCACTTCCGTGTCTTTTCAGGGCGGCGAAACCACAGAATCACGGAATAACTGAGGTTAGAAGGGACTTCTGGAGATCATCCAGTCCAACCCCCCTGCCCCGGCAGGGTCACTTGGAGCAGGTGGCACAGGAACGTGTCCGGGTGGGCCTGGAACGTCTCCAGAGAGGGAGACTCCACAGCCCCCTGGGCAGCTGTTCCAGTGCTCTGCCCCCTCCACGGGAAGAAGTTCTTCCTCGAGTTGAGGTGGAACTTCTTGGTTTTTAGTTGCTCCTCACCCTGGTGCTGGGCACCACTGAACAGAGCCTGACACCATCCTCTGACACCCCTTGAAAATACTGCTATGGGATATGAGATCCCTTCTCAGTTTTCTCGTCTTTAGAAGAGAACTCCGAGGTTCAGAGAGCTCAGCCCCTGTCACTGTCACACCCAGCCCTCCTCCTGCTGCTGCTGCCCCTCGGGCCCCGCGACCACCGCCATCAGGGGGGATTCGCCTCCTCGTTCTCCTGCGTCTCGGGGGCTCCTCCCGGCGGGGAGGCCTCGCTCGGCACCGCCACCTCCCCCGGCCCGGCCTGGCCCCGGCGGCTCCCGGCCCGTCCCGCCCCGTCCCGCCGGAGGATACTCTCCATGTTGGACATGCTGGCGGCCCCGGGGAGCGGCGCGGCTCCGGACCGGGCTGGGGCAGCGCTGGGCCCGGGGCGGCGGCGGCTCCGCTGGCTCTGGGTTCCGGCCCCGTGACGAGCCGGGGCGGGGCCGCGCCTGCGGATTTGGGCTGGGAGGGACCGGGAACCTCATCCCGGCCCTCCCCTGCTGTGGGCAGGGCCAGATCCATAGATCGGGGTGCTTCAAACTGCGGCCAGCCTGGCTGTGGACAGGTCCAGGGATGGGGCAGCCGCAGCTTTTCTGGGCGGCCTGTGCCTGGGCCTCACCACCCTCACAAGGAAGAATTCCTTCCGAATATCCAGTCTAAATCACAGAATATCCTGAGCTGGAAGGGATCCACGGAGATCATCAGTTCAACTCCTGGCCCTGAACAGACACACCAACAATCCCATTATGTGCTTGAGAGCGTTGTCCAAACGCTCCTGGAGCTCTGGCAGCCTTGAGGCCGTGACCGTTCCTTGGGAGCCTGTTCAGTGCCCGACACCCTCTGGGGGAAGAACCTTTCCCTAAAATCCAGCCTAAACCTGCCCTGACACAGCTCCAGCCGTTCCCTGGATCTCGTCCCTGTCAGCCCAGAGATCAGTGCCTGCCCCTCCGCTTTCCCTGACGAGGAAGCTGTAACTGCGGTGAGGCTCCCCTCAGTCTCCTCCAGCTGAACAGACTGAGCACCCTCAGCTTCTCCTCAAGACCCTTCACCATCTTTGTGTCTCTCCTTTGGACTCTCTCTCCCTTCCTTTCGTTTGAATCCATCCCCCACTTGTCCTGTCAGTCCAGGCCCTTGTAAATAAATAGTGTCTCTTCATCTTACTTGTCGGCTCCTTCAGACACTGGAAGGCCACGATTAGGTCACCCCAAAGCTCCTCTACGGTGGATACCCCCAGCTGCCCCAGTTTTTCTCCAGAGCAGAGCTGCTCCATCCCCTCTAACCACTTGTGGCCTCCTCTGGGCTGGTTCCAGCAGCTCCACATCCTGGATCCCAGGGCTGGAGGCAGCTCTGCAGGGCAGAATTCCCCCCTTCCTGCTGCCGACGCTGGGGATGAGCCCGGGATCATGGAGTTCTGGGCTGGGCCATGTCCAGCCTCTCACCCACCAGGATATTTAATGATATTTTCTGCTGAGGCATCTCAGACAAAACCTGCCAAAGGAGTGCTGCATCTGAGCTGGCAGTTCCTCCCAGGTGAAATGCCTGTAGGAGTCATGGACACGGTAATAATGCAGGAGTGCTTGTGGCAAATGAACTGCAAAGAGTGTGGCAGAAGACACTTGAGCAAAGCCAGTAACTAATTATTCTTGCTGGTGTCTCAGGAGTCTGAATTTATAGTGATAAAGATCGCTGAGTCCTGGCTGTGAAAGCTTTGAAACCCAACTGGTGACACCACAGCAGTGACAGACTCCGTGTATGTAATCAGAGAGGTCTGCAGGAAGGACCTTTTTATCCAGGAGATGGGAAAAGATGAGATTTTCTGGATCTGATAATTCTCAGTATCACCAGTTCACAGAAGTGTTATTGTTTTAAACCAAATCTCTGGAGGGCTGTAGGAGGGATTTAACATATTTAATAGTTCTCTGTTTAAGAGTCTGTTCCTGCTTGGACAACCCTCCTGTGTTCAGCTTTCTGGAACCTTGCACAGTAATTCTCATAAGTAATAGTTCTTTAAATGAATAAGGTTTTACAGGGTCAGAAGCAGACACTAGATTATTGAATATTCACCTTTTTTTTCTCTAATATTCCTGGAACTCTCTCATTAGGAAATTATTTGGAGGTGGCGGTGATATTAGATAGGAAGTATTAGAGTGATCATCTACTCTGAAAAAAATGATTCATTTCAGTGCTGTCAAAGACAAGTGAACCTGACCTAATTACCCACAACAATGTTAGAGAACAAAGCAGCAAAACCTGCTCAGAAACAGGAGCGTGTAATGTTCCGCCTCAATTAAACCTGGAGAAGCATCAATCAGTGTCACACAGGTGACACAGGAGGGAACACACTGGGCTGCAGCTTCCTCAGAGCTGCTCAGGACATTAGCTCACAAATTCCAACTGAAATCCCTCTTTCCTTTTGACTGCTGAGGAAATATCCTGGTGATATACCTTTAAAAGCTACCTGAGTTAAAAAAGAAATACAGTTTATTGGTTTGGGGTTTTTTTCCTGACAATCATCACTGAATTTTCATTATTTAAAAAACCCCAAATGTGGAAGAAACACATTACCAAGAAATTATCTTCAGCAACCTGAATTAAATATGTTACCTACTGTGGGTGCGGGTGTAGAGACACACCAAGATGTTGGCACAGATTGCAATGAAACCTATGTAATTTATTAATTTAGAAATATTTTTGTTATAATTAACATTCTGGAAGTATGGGAAGGTCCCTCCTGAGCTGTGCTTTGGGCACAGAGTGAGGCTTCGCTCACAGGAACTCCGTGCTGAGACCCTCCAGCCTCTCTCCCCCAGGAGAAAAGGAGTAACTTTGACTTTGGAGTCCCTGTTCTTTGACATCTGAATCGCCAGTGCTTGGAAGGGAATAAAGCTGTTGATTAATCTCTGAACTCTTGGTACAGACCTTCTGCCTCTAAAATGAGAAGGAGTTTGCTGTATCCCAGGTTTTAAAAGGTGAAGGCGCAGTTGGTGGCTTTTTCCAGCCAATAAAATTGTAAATAAGTTGGTTTACCTTCAAACCATCATGAATGTCCAGTGCTGCTCATTAGGCTGAAATCACCTTGCACAGCCACGATTTCTGAACAGTTTCCTCCTGCATTTTTCATTTCAGTTCTCGATAAATCCGTTTTAGAGCCCCAGCCATTTTGTACTGAGTTACCAACTCTCAATTCTCAAATCTCTTCCAAAAGCAGCAATTTCAAGTCTACCTCCTGCCTCCTCCCCTCCTACACATCCTCCGTCTCATCTTGGATGCAGCAAATATTTATTTTTCCGTAAATTTTATTGAGTTGTGAATTATATGTTGCTCCCTCCGTAGCACTTTGGAGAAATAAAACTGACAAACTGAAGCTGCATAAGAGGATGAGCTAGGAAAGAAGTGAACTGAAAATATGAAAAAAATCAGAATTATTAAATAAAAGTGCTGAAAACTCAGCAGAATTCAATTTCCAGGCATGATGGAGGTGTATGGATTTGCCAGTTTAATGAGTGCACTTACAGATGGTGATGGTGTTTAGGGCAGGAAGGAGGTGATGAGGTGGAAAACATTCATTACATAAAATTCTTCTCTGTGGTGTTTCAGCTTAGTCTTTCTCCTTATATTCTGCCTCCGTCATGCTCTTTTCCATCTCTTTTTTGCCTTTCCTATGTTTCCACATGCAGGAATTGACCGACCCAGGATTCGTTGGTTATGATGAGCTTTTCAGTGCAGTGTGTTACAAATATTTGGCATTTCCTCGATGCCTTTCAGCCAAGCCTACAGGAATATCCTTCATGTTTTACAAGAGGGAACAAAGGTACGTTTTATTTTCATGGTACCTGAGATCCCATATTCCATAAACCTCCCAAACAGTGGCTCTTACTATAAAATGGCATTTTTGGAATGCATCCAAGCCCAAATATGACTTTACCATTAGATATAAAGGCCACAAACACAGCTTGGTTTTTATTCTTGTGATGATCAAATCCTTTAATTTTGACGATGATTTTACTCTGCTCAATGAGATTCTCACCGTATGCAATGGTTACAGGCCCAAGCCAAATGAGCTCATGAGCTTTGGCTTGTGAACTGTGACACCAAGAGCGATGAGGATCAATTTTAATCACAATAATTGATCCGTTCCCTTAGTCACTCCCGGTGTCAGTCACGCATGAGGCGCAAGAGGCAGTAAATGTTAAACAGGAATTCAGGGGGTAGAACATCAGAACAAGCAAATCCACGTGTGATACAGCACCGCGGAGAACTCTGACCCTGGGAGAACACTTGTAATTAAAATGCAGATTTTTTAACGGATGCAAATAAAAGCAATACAAGGATTGGACTCACGTAGCATTGAAAGTCTACATTCAGCAAAAAGAAATTAAGGTGACAAAGACATTGGGGGATGTGGGATCTGCATCTCCGAGGCAGCAGCAGTTGGCTGTGGGAGGAGGGATGATGTTATCCCTCGGGATGAGCCAGCCAGCTTGGCCTCATCCCGTTGGATGGAGGAGCACTGGCACCGGGACGTGCACGCGTTGCCCACCGGCTACTTCGCTTTTCTACTTGCAGCAAGATTCACCACAGCAGGAGGACTCTGCAGCTCAGAATTATTGATGGTCCAAAATGCTGGTGACTCACCAGATTTCCACTGCAGGTGGTTGGCAGCTGTGTGAGTCCAGTTCAAAGAGGTAATGACAAATCAGTCCCGGCTCCGCATGGAGAGATGATGGCAAAATACAGCTCTGCCCACGGTCAGGACCTGGGTAAACAGGAATGCTCTGGCTGTAGGGAGCCAGGCACCTCCAGGTGTAAAAGGCCTGTTGATCTTGGCAGTATTTTGTACCACACATTGCATGGTTGCATCCTAAAATGAGCATTTCCATGACTCGATGAAAGCACTACAGTACTTTACTCCTTACTACAGTACTACTTACTTTACTCCTTGCTCAGGAGACACTGAGGTTGCCAGTGATGGTGATTTAATCATAGAACCATAAAATCATGGAGTGCTTTGGGTTGGAAGGGACCTTAACCCCATCCAATTCCACTCCCTGCCACGGGCAGGGACACTTTCTGCTACCCCAGGTTGCTTCAAGTCCTGTCCAACCTGGCCTTGGACCCTCTCAGGGATGGGGCAGCCACAGCTTCTCTGGGCAACTGAATATTGTTTTGAACTGCTGGTTCTTCTTTCATAGAAACACTTCTGTAATAGTTTCACCTAAAAGACACCGCTGAAAGTAGACAAAACTGAGTTTCTGTTCCACAGAAAATTCATCAAAAGTTGTTCTCATTTAGAGTGCACACCAGAATTGATGGAATTTTCCAGGAAAGGAGATTCCAATATTTAATGTTTTAGAAAAAACTCATTTTCTGATTTTAGTTTTAAATTTTAGTATTTTTTAAAAAAAACCACTCTCAGTCATATTTCATGTTCTTTAAACATCATTGCCTTTAAAACCTTCTGGCTGTCCTTTGAAATGTTGCCATCTCTTTCAAAGTTTCATGGAAAGAAAACTTCTTCCACCATGGGCATTATTTATCTGAAGCAGCAGAGGGATTTCTCCTGTCTGTTTGTGGAACAGTGAAGACAAACGGGACTGTAAAGGCCAGGATGAAGTGTTTAGGAATTCAGAGCAAACCTGCCAGGATCTGAAAGGCGGCAGCCAGAGGGCATGAAAGAATCAGCTCAATAAAACCATTTAATTCTCCAATAGCAGCATTAATGATCTGATTCTCCACCTCTGAGGTCCCCCAGATTGTGTCATTTTCAGAAAAATTGGTGTAAATATAAGTTAGGTCTTTTTGAAAGCCAGTAGGACAGGGAAAACCAAAGGGCTCTACATCACTGGGCTCATTTATTTTACTAATAAGTTTTTTTTTCCCTGTTCTATTACCATGAATTTCCTGAATAAGCTTCATTTCCAGCTTATCTCTGCCAGGAGCACTGGCACAACCTTCTACTGAGCTGTACTGGGTGTGTTCTGCAATGGTTTGTGGATGTTCAATTTAAAATAGGGACTTGGGGTTTCACTCAAATCTAAACAGATTGAGGAAAACAGGCTGCTAGTTCTGAAAAAGATTTGAAAGTTTAATTTTTTCCCCCCAAATGCTTTCTTTCTGTTCTTGAATAGATTAATATTTAGCCTTTGAAAATACTCTGTCAACCACTGAGCAAATGAGAAGCCTGGGACAGATTTAAGGAGAAAATTAAATTTAGTTAATGTGACAGGGAAGTGATTTTTCTTCTGGAAAAAGTCTAGTGGAGAGAAGCAGTTAAAAGAACCAGTATGAAGATTTAAAAAATCAAAATTATTTTTTAAAAAAATTAACCTCCTTTCAATAATAAATCCATAGAGCAGCCAGGGATGGCTCTGCCACTACTTGGGGTTGTGTAGCTGTGGTTAAACTCGGCCCAGCCTTGGAGGAAGACAAGGACCTCCAAAGGCTCACAGAGACTACAAAAGCTTTTACGTGGGCTAGCAATTTTTTTTCAGATTAAAACAGTATTTTTATGTCCTTGCTTTACCTTTTGTTGCATTTTATTTTGGGACACTTAAAAAAATAATCCTCCAGAGTACTTTTAGGGGTTTTTTCCCTTTTTTTTTCCCAGCTGAAATCATGTGGCAGGGAACCACCAGGAGCCTACGTGACTGCTCTGTGCTCCAGGGATTCAGATTTCTGCTGCCAGGGCTGTCTCTGCTGTGCCGAGTGTTTAAAACATGTTTTCTCAGTGATCAAAACAAATCCTTCCTCTCAGTGCACTATTTATCAGAGTGCTTGATTCTCTAAAGGAATCGCGCTGGATTTGTCATTCTTTGGGATTGCTGCGATATTGCACAACACAGTAAATAATAATACCAGGCTCCACTACAGCTCTTTTCATACAAAGCCCATGAAGCAGCTCCTTGTAGCACACGAATCCCACTGCAGAGCCTGGCTGCTTCTCCCTTAGCGGTCGCGTCCAGTCCGGTCTAAGCCTTTCCCACTCTGCGAACGTGCGAGCTCCTGCTGTTCTGCCTGCCCCGGTGACTCAGCGCTGCTGGCGTCACGCTGAGGTCAGTCCCAGCTGCAGGTCTGGCCCTCGGGCTCCGGCACGGAGCAGCCGCTGGGACACCAGTGCCACCAGCAGCCTCTGCCCCCGCTGGGACACGGGCTGCTCCAGCCAGCCACTGGGACACCAGTGCCACCAGCAGCCTCTGTCCCCGCTGGGACACGGGCTGCTCCAGCCAGCCACTGGGACCCCAGTGCCACCAGCAGCGGCTCACCCCGCTGGGAGACGGGCTGCTCCAGCCAGCCACTGGGACACCAGTGCCACCAGCAGCCTCTGACCCCGCTGGGACACGGGCTGCTCCAGCCCGCCCCCGGCACCCGAGGGCCGCCCGCCGCCCCTCCCCCCGCTGGGCCACCGGACGCCNCAGTGCCACCAGCAGCCTCTGCCCCCGCTGGGACACGGGCTGCTCCAGCCAGCCACTGGGACACCAGTGCCACCAGCAGCCTCTGCCCCCGCTGGGACACGGGCTGGTCCGGCTCCTGCCCCGCTGCGGGGGAAGGGCCAGCTCGGCTCTTTGCCCTGGGTGTCCTGGTCCATGGGAAGCTGGATCTGAGCCAGCAGTGCCCCGGCAGCCAGGAGGGACATCCCTGTCCTGGAGGACACCAGGCACAGGGAGGGGATTGTCCTGGGGGAAGTTTCGGGCACCACAATAAAAGAAAGACGTTAAATTATTAGAGAGTGTCCAACGGAGGCAAAAGATGGTGAAGGGTCTTTGTGGATGCTGAAATGCTGTTAGCAGGGAAATTTTCTCTTCTTGCATTCATTCTATGAGAACTTTTCCTTTGCTGTGTAAGCTATGTAAACAATAGATAGGGTTTTTGTAAATAGCATTCATATCTGGTATCTTCTGACCTTGTGTACATTAAAAAAAGAAAAAACATTTCTAAGTGGGTGTCTGAGATTTTGACCAATCACCCTAGGAGAAGTGTGAACACTGTTCAATTGCTTTATGGAACTAGAATATATAAATGGTGTTGTAAATTTAATAAATAATTCATTCCTCGCTCTGGACTCCTGCCTCGCTGCATCTCTGAACCCCTGCTTGGAAGCCCACAGCTCTTGAGGAGGTCACTTGGTCTGTTCAGCTGGAGAAGAGGAGAGTGAGGAGAGACTCATCACAGTTTCAACTTCCTCACGAGAGAGAGAGAGGGGAATAATGGGAATTTACGGGCAGTTAATGCTGTTACAGCACCAATGAGTGCAACAAACCTGCAGGAGGATGTGCGGCCAGGTGTGACCCTATCGGGGACGTTGCTGCTTCCAGTGAGAGCCGAAGTGCCTGGTCCAGGCAGCAGAGCAGTCCCAGCTGTGGGAACAGGCCCTGAGGAGGGACACAGCGCTGCTGTGCTCCCTGTGCTCCCCTCAACAGCTTGGGATTGCTGGAAAAGCCCTGGAGCAGGAGATCACAGAATCACAGAATCATTAAGGTAGGAAAAGACATCCAAGGTCATCGAGTCCAGCCTGTGACCGGTCCCCACCCTGTCACCAGCCCAGAGCGCTGAGTGCCACCTCCAGTCATTCCTGGAGCACCTCCAGGCACGGGGACTCTGCCACCTCCCTGGGCAGCCCCATTCTGATGCGTGACAAAAACACCTACGGAATGCTTCATGGATTTGTGTGTCCTCACCTGGGTCTGAGGGTGAGCAGCAGCAATCTCATGACGTACTTGGAGCACTGATGCAGGAAGGCATTTCAGCAGTTTCTCTGCTCATCTACAGTATTTCATTCTCATCCCTCAGGTGCTCCAGAGTGCCCTACACAACACAATCAAATTATTGGAGCTCTACTAGGAGAGAAGATTGGATTAGCAGCTAAACAAACCAGATCAGGTTATAGATTTCTGTGCAGTTTTATTTTCTTCCTACCACCACAGGGATATGTGTAAACAGGCACATATATAAAGCCACCAGCATTTGCCATCCAGGGACATCTTGTTATAACGGCCACACATTTCTGAAGTGTAAATATTTTTTATTTGGGATCTGATACAGGAATCAGAGGTGAAGGGCACACACAGAGCTTGTCTTTCCTTCTGACTGGACAGGCAGGAAACAGCATTTTCCAAGCTTCCCAGCTGTCCGTCGATGACGAATTCCTGCTTATTCCCATTTAGCCTAGCTTCAGCTGGCCTGAATATATTCTATTTACAAGTGCCCTGGGATTAGTTCAAGTTGCTCCAGACTTCAGCGTGCTGACGTTGGAGGAGATAAACAGAAGTAATTTGCTGATTCACCATTACAATTTTCATAAAATATGAGTCAGGGTTTTTTTCTTTCATGTAACACGGAAATTAGGTTACCATGCTTTGCTGAGCACTGTGCTGCACTTTGTGTGTTCCCAGTAGCATCTCATGTTCCTGCAGTATATTTTTGGAAGAATAACCAGATTTATCAGGCCACATCTTCTCCTGTTTCCCTTGGCTTTCCAACAAATTGACACTCACCACTCAGTGCCTTGAGCTAGAGGCCTCTTCTTCACTCCACTACAGAGTCATGATCCTGAGCGGATTTTCTGCAGCCTCTCACCTGTTGGACTGATAAACCTCTGTTTAAATTCGACACTTCCATGAGCTTCCCTAAACCTGGACATCTGGAGCAAATCTTGCTGAATACCCATGGCAGAGGGGTTGGAACGAGAAGATCTTCAAGGTTCCTCCCAACCCAAACCATTCTGTGCTTCATGTCCCAGGATCCACCTCAAATTCCTGAGTAGTGAGACACCTCTTTCCTCAGATTTCTCCTTCATCCTGGAGCAGGGTCTTCCTGGCAGCCCTTGCGTGTGCATTCCCTCTTGGATATATCTCTCACATTCCTGCTGTTGCCTGGCCGAACCTTCCCCTCCTCGTGACTCTGACGGTGCCTTTCTGGTTTAACACAGAGTAAAATTGAAGTGGTGACTGGAGAAAATGACATCAGCACTTAAATAGATTTCCTGAGGAAATTTTTAATGGTCATTTTTATAGCTTATTTTGTGCTTTTTGACTTTTTTCTCCCTGGTCAAAGGTCAAGAAATTATTTCATACAGACCAGTACAGGAAAAGAGCTAAATCTGACTAATCTCAGGGGGTTGATTGTTTTGATTCATTTTCATTCTGAGCATTAATGGCCTTCAGAGTGTTTCTTTGGATGAATCAAAATATTCTCCACTTCTGAGTTTAGGCAATACAAAAACTTAACAAGTCGCTTCACATTTAAGAGTAAAACTCCATAAAAGGAAGCAGGAGCTATAAAACCCCTGACCTCGATGGATTTCTTGGACTTTCTTAAGAGAAATTTGCACAGCAAGGAGATCTCAGTATTTTCACTCAGTGGCTACTAAATTGAATA
Organism: Callaeas wilsoni; assembly: GCA_013398955.1. Classification (NCBI taxonomy): domain Eukaryota; kingdom Metazoa; phylum Chordata; class Aves; order Passeriformes; family Callaeidae; genus Callaeas; species Callaeas wilsoni. The sequence goes on along the minus strand of VWPU01001778.1, from coordinate 4,252 downwards.
TAAATTCCTTCCAAATCCTGGCCGAGCGCTCAATCCAAGGTACTTGGGGGTGAGAGGAAGAATTTCCAGTGCTCTGAGAGTCCCATATGCAATCTTCACCCTGGCAGGCTGGAAAGGAGAATTTCTCATGGTTCTGTTCCCTTCGTGTGTGTGTGTGTGCAGAAGTGAATGTCCAGTTTGCCTGGGAAATGCGCTTTTACCCATCCCTGTGTTGGTTCAGAAGCACATGCCGAAAGTTAAGGCCACGGGGAATGTTTCTTCTGAGGCTATTTCCTTTGAGAGAGAATATGCATCATTCATGACACGAAATTCTGGAGTTTTAGAAGGAAAACATAGCCCTGTGATGGAATTTTCCAAAGGCGAAGATGATTTTCTTCCACCTTGCTGAACTACAGAGCGCCGAGATAAATGCACAGAGTATCTCAGATCTAAATACACGTGAGAACTGGGGAAGTGCAGATCAGGCTCTGACCTTTACAGTTCCAATCTTCAGCGTTTTACAAGTGCCTTTATTGCTCTCGCAGTTTGAACTTGTTCTGCAGAGTCAAATCGCTGTGGAATTTGATAAAATCTCCAGGTAGGGCTGGACCCCATGGTTGCTGTGGAGGATTTAGGCTCTGTTATTCCAGCAAAACATGACCTTGCATTAGGTTATCCGTGCCATACTATGGACCTTGAGCTCTGCATTCATAAAACCCCATAAAGGGCACAGTTCCAAGCTCTGTGAAAAACTGGCTGTGCTTCTACAATTTTATTCAGCAAGAAATCAGTGCTGTGCGTCACTGGTCAAAAGATGACTAAGCTCTGGTTATAAATGATAGAAACTGTGAGGATTTACAGCTCGATTATCCCCTTTTACTCCTTTGGACTAATACCTTACTTCTTCACCAAGGAATTAGAGATAAGCAAATCTTTAAACGAGGTGTTTGCTCAAGAGCTTTGCCGGTGAAAAATGTATTTATGGATATATTAAGTGCTTTCTGGAATTAGGGCCAAAGCAGGAGGAGGCAGCAAGAGTCCAGGTTTAGGGGGTGTTTCTTGTACATTAGCACAGGACACCTGGCCTCAGGGGCGACCTTTAAAATCCTCATTTCCAAACCAAACAAAAGGAGCTGGGTGAAATCCTCGCTTTACCGAGCTCAGGAGCAGAAGTCCCAGCAACCTCAGTGTGCCTGGGATGTCATCAGAGACACGTCCTTGTCCTTCACCCAGTCTCCTGCCTCTTCTCCCCTTGGAGAACGTGGTGCTGGCAGCCCTGTGGTGGCATTCCTGACCTGCCTGCCTGTGGCCCGTCCCAGCAGCCTGGTGACATCACCGTGGCACATTTTTACATCTGTCTCCCTGAAAATGTGCAAAGAGGTAAAGGCATCATTCCAAGAGAATCCAGCTCTCCCTGCCTGACATTAAATTGGGCTCATCACCCATTGAACATGCGCTTTTCTCAGTGTACTGAACACTATTTCCTTGCCCAGCCATGCTGTGGTGCTGCAACTTCCTAGTGATAAAAAGTGGGAAGAAAAGAAAGATATGTATCTTTTCCTAAGTGCAAGAGACCCATTAACTAATTAATTTGCCCAATTAATCACTCAATAGCTACATACAATGGCTGGGCAAGCCATGGGCTTCATCCTGGCACAGGCTGAGTGTGCAGCTCCCATCGTGTTGCTCTCTCCACCAGTGCTGCCTGTCCAGAGCCACTGGGCTCGCTCCAGCTTGGCTTTGGTGGCCCAGGATCGGGCAACTGGAAAAGAGAGTTTTGGAGCTGAGAATTGGTTTGTGTTTGGAATTTATGAGATTTTCAAATGACTTGTGAACTTGGAAAATAAATTAATATAATAATAATAAACAAAGAGAAGAAATAGTAAATTAGTATAATAATATAAAGTAATTTAAATATAAATACTTTTCATAGCTAGGAATATAAAATATTATAAACTAACTTTATGACATAAAATGAAGTTGTCTCAGAAGTGGGATTCTTTAATTGTGAAGCACTTTGTAATCGCTGCAGTTGCTCCATCATAAAACTATTCCCAAGAGGAAAGATGTTTTAAGGGCCCTAAAGAATAACAGCTGGTCTGGGGATTTTTATGTTCAACACGGGTCGTATTTCCTTGCTGTGGATTCTTTTAGGAGAAAAGGTTAAAATCCTGCTTTGGCGTAATACCCAAGAGCCAGCCTAGAAGTACCTGGGTGCTGGAAGGTCAAGTACAGACACAGCTATTTAAGGTGATTTTATATTTCCCTATGATAAAATGCAGTTTAAAATACTTTCATGACCTTTTTTTTGCTCATTGTTATGAGTCACTGTAGTACTAAATCTGCACTTTTTTTCAAAACTAATCATAGCTTACCCATTTGGCATATTTTCTCAGAACAGTTAAGTAAATTATCTCTCATTTTAGGTCTGCGTCTAAGCAAACTTAAACATTGTACAGCAGCAAAGGTATTCAGTGTCACAGTGGAATGGAAATTACCAAAAATGGCACAAATGCCATAACCTCATCCCATGCCAGGTTTTATCCTGTCCATTCAGTGAAGAAATTGATCAAAGATAATAAATTTTAGAAGCTCACGTTGGAAAGCCTGTTTTTAAATTGGGAGTTTAGAGTCAGAACTGAGTCTGTGACATCACGGCTTGTAGAGGGAGGAGCATATGGAATGTTTACAGTGGGACCACCTCCGAGCAGAGCCACGCTGGAGGAGATCCTGGTTCCAGAGCTGAGGATCACACAGCAGCCAAGCGTTTTTCCTCTCTGGGAAGGGCAGAGCTGCAGGTGAGGCAGAATTTGGGGGATTGAGTGGCCACACTGCAGGTGCTGGTTCTCACGTCACTGATTTCCCCTCAATCTTCTTAATCCTTCTATTTGTGCTTCTGAAATGTAGGTTTCCTTAGATTCCCTTGGCAATTACATCCTGTGCATGTGTCTTGCCCAGAGGAGCTGTGGCTGCCTCTGGATCCCTGGAAGTGTCCAAGGCCAGGATGGACGGGGCTTGGAGCAACCTGGGCTAGTGGGAGGTGTCCCTGCCCATGGCAGGGGGTAGGACGATGCTCTTTAAGGTCCCTTCCAACCCAAACCATTCCAGGATTTTATGAAATAGTGAGGCCAAACCCACAGATTATTTGTGCAGGAAGGACCTCGAAACCAAACAAGTTTAGTTCTGACTTTTCTTGGATTTAGTGATCTGAGAACTGGATCACCAGGATAAAAATGTTTGCCACCAAGTCGGTGGGACCTTCTTTCCACAGGCTGACAGGACCTCACCTTGCCCCAGGGTCAGGTTGGATATTAGGAAAAATTTCTTCATGGAAAGGGTTCTTAAAGCATTGGAATGGACTGCCCAGGGCAGTGGTGGAATCACAGAACCATAGAATATCCTGAGTTGGAAGGGACCCATCAAGATCATCAAGTCCAGCTCCTGGCCCTGCACAGATATCCCAACAATCCAAGCCTGTGCCTGAGAGCGTTGTCCAAGTGCTCCTGGACCTCAGTCCCCATCCCTGGAGGGATTTATCAGCCATGTAGATGTGGCACTTGCGGACACGGGTTAGCGGTGGGTTTGGCAGCTCTGAGATTTCTCGGTGGCCTTAGCGGGCTTTTCCAACCAAAACAATTCCCTGATTCTATGATTCCTTGATTCCATGCTTCCACGGTCCTGTGCCCTCCACCGGGAGTGTGTGGCAGGGAACGAGGACGAGGCGATGGTGGCCGCGTCCCCTCGGTGTCACCGCGGGGCAGAGCACGGCCGCGGTGCCGGTGTGCGTGGACCCTCCGAGCCGGGGCTGCGGGTGTGCTGGGGGTACGGGGCGTACCGGGCGTGACAGCGGTGCCGGGGGTGTACCGAGTGTCCCGGGGGTGTACCGAGTGTCCCGGCGGTGCTGGGGGTGTACCGAGTGTCCCGGCGGTACCGGGGGTCCCGGCGGTGCCGGGGGTGTACCGAGTGTCCCGGCGGTGCCGGTGGGCCCGGCGGTACCGGGGGTGTACCGAGTGTCCCGGCGGTGCCGGGGGTGTACCGAGGGTCCCGGAGGTGTACCGAGTGTCCCGGGCGTGCCAGGGGTGTACCGAGTGTCCCGGCGGTACCGGGGGTGGGTCCCAGCGGTGCCGGGGGTGTACCGAGTGTCCCGG
>VWPU01001774.1:0-131250 GCA_013398955.1 Callaeas wilsoni | reverse complement strand
CTGTAGAAGCCCTTCTTGTTATTACTTGCATTTGCATCTTTGTTCCCAAATGCATTTTAAAAAACACCAAACAAAAATGGTCATATTTTAGGCAGTTACAGTGCATTTCCACTTCTCTTTCATCCAACATGGATCCTAGCACCCAATTTACCCGCTCTTCAAGAGCTTGCTGCAAAAATTAGACTTCATGGGTGGTTGGAAAGATGGCAGTTGGGCTTCATGTGTGTGTATATCTAAGTCTTGCTCTAAATAGATATATAAACAGAGTAGTACAGAAAAGTCTATGAAAAGCTGTGCTTATAAAAGGACTTTAGGTATCATGAGCTGGGGATAACTGCTGTAAACACTGGTGGAAGGTTTCTCCTTCTCCCTCTTCCCCTGCCTCCAAAAATTGGTGTGTCATAGGAAAAAAGCAGGGCAGGCAAAAAATGGATAAGGCATTGGTTTCTCGGCTGGAACCATAAACCACGAATGTAATGAGAAAAGACAGAAAGAGTCAAGGTTACGGGAAGCCAGTCACACATTCCTGTGGCTCTTAGCCATCCTCCTCCAAAGGGACAGCATGGGCTCTCTGTTATCTGCTTATTCTACAGCTGGAAAAAGGGGAACATCTACTGTATTCAAATTTGAACACATCCTACAGCACTGTATGATAGATTCTCCACTAACATCATCAGCTGCCCACAATTGCAGAGGCTGCTAATCTGCCTGAGAAGCCAAAATGATATTAGCTTTCAACAGGATTTACATACATTCAGCCTTACTTCTCCATCAGCTAGCAATTACAGTTTCAGCTGTTGAAGGTGCAGGTTGCTGTAGGCCTAAGTAATATTTAATAGCATTAACAATGCACTTCCCAGTAACCGTCCAGATTTCTTTACAGGCTCACTGATTTACCAGCCTTGCTGTTCAGCATCAGCATTTGCCCTCATCCCAGCAGCCCAAACATTGCCCTAGTGCCTGCTGCCCCAGCCCAGGCAGAAAATTTTGAGCCAAGTCCTCTAGCAAAAGGGTCTTCTGTCTGTCACTGCAAAGTGAACTCACTGTAAGGAAAAAAGCACTAAGAGCATGACAAACATCAGTGTTCAGAAGATGGTGGTGGAAAAACCCTGGAGAAGAGAGTGGGCTGTGCAGTGGATAGTAGAGTATCTGCATTCGGGGCACATTGGCTGAGACCAGCCTATGTCCTTATCTCTGATCCTTCCTCACCTTTGTAAAGCTGGGCTACGCAATTACTGCTGGCAATGAGATTTCCCTGCCAGCATCCACCCTCCAAATGATGCACCAGAGGAGGAAAAAGGTATCCTCTGCTTCTAGGAAACATGCTTTTCTTCCTGCCCAGCGCTGTTGTCTGGCAAGCTTGGGGCACTGATGGGCTAAACATTCCTCTGCTGTTGATATATCCATGGCACACAGAATTTTATCTACATTCATGAGCTGATAAATTAGGGATAGGAATGACTCTGAAGTGCATGGATGATATGCTCATCTTTACTGTTATCAAAAGAAGTGGCAGAACTTTTGTTTTCTTGACATGGAACAAAAGTTGATGTGACTTGAAAAGGTAGGCTTAAAACTAGGCAAAACCACAAGTGCTTCTCTGAAGCACAGCCAGGACTGGGCTGCCCATGCAAACCATGCAATAAATATGACTTTTATGAGTATGCCTGTGAGTCGCATATGAGTGTTCCTGCCTAGAAACCCTTTTCCTAGCATTTTTATAGAAAGGGAGCATGAAAGGTTACATGTTTGTTCACAGGGAAGCCATTATTCGTAGATGAATCAGATGACTCTAAATGTTTGTTAATTTGTTATTTATTGTGCAATATTCAGTCTGCTCTATCAAATAGTTATTTTCATTATCAGAAGGAATCCACACAGCTGATCTGCAGTAATAAGTATCTATTATTATATTATTTGCACTTCTTTTTCATTGTCATGGCAGTAAAAGACAGACCTCTCTCCTTTCTTTTTCTTTTAAGCCTTTTATACTTTTATATGTTATTATATAAAATATTGGAAGAGAAAAAAGTCCAATTTTATAATAGGGCTGTCAGTGTTGCTTTACCTTGGTTTTCTACCTCTGTGTTTTACTTAATTGACATCAAGTAAAGTCAAGTCAATTCAATTACTTGAGATTAAGGAATCAGTTAGGGAGGCAGACAAGTAACAGGCATATATGCATACATCCAGGCAAATATAGAGAGGTGATAAGGAAGCCCTCAATCAAATTTAAAAAACCAAAACAACAGAGAATTCAACAAGTACTGATTTTCTGTAATACATAGCAGTACTTAGATACCACAAGAACATTTTCCAGCCAAAAATCTTGCCAAACTTTTCACCTCTTTGATGGATTCCCAGCTTTACCCAGAGTGGCTGGAAACATTTGCCCTACAGTCCTCAATGAGTAAGTCCAACATACAATGCTAAACAGGTCTGTCTTGCCACTGCAGGTGTATGAAGCCTCAGTCCCTGACAACACTCTGCTTTCTGGCAGGTCTTGTGACCAGGTAATAACTACACCTGGGTCTGGACTTGGGTACTGGAGCTACCAGAAATTGTAGATGCCAGCGCTCCAGCTCCCAAAAAGCAAACCTCCCTTCTCACCCTGTGTGCTTAGGCAAAAGCAGAGTGATAAGTGGTTTTGGGCAGTGCAAACTAGATACCAGCTGACCTTGGAATTTAGGAGAAATAAAAAGCAAGTGAATGCCTTTCTCCATATTTCTTATTGGCTGTATTAGTCAGGGTCCAAGAGCAGATGAAGCTTATCACTCCTACACAAGGGTGACTTAACAAACTGATTGGCACCTTATCACTGTCTCAAAGGCACTCTACTATTTTAGAGATGTCCAGATTAAATATCAAAAACAAACATGAAGGGCAGTTCAGTGAGCTGCAGCTTATGTCAAGATCATAGAGAGGGTTGACAAATAGTCCTTGGGTTCACCTGAAGACACAGCAGGGGAGGAGCTAGGAAAACAAAAGCTAATTAAGAAAAAAATCACCAATCATGAGCCACAAGAAGCAAATATTTTTCTGCAACAGAAAGACAACAGGCCCCCGCTACTCAACATAAACGATTCTTACAAATGCATCCTTAAGGAAACTAAGTCCATTTAAAGGGGAGGGGGGGGAGGGGGAAGGCCTATTACTAGCAGAAGAGGAAAAGGCTGGAAATCTGAGAAAATGACAGGCTTGTATTTTACAGCCACAGACACGTGAAGCCAAGGGTTATAAGGTGTGGGTACATAAAATGAAACTATATACGTTTGAGTGAGTAAGGCAATAAAGGCATCAAATTACAAAACTACCTAGCCTTGCAAATCCATACTGGGGCCAGTAGCTATAGCAATCCCTTATAAAATCAGTATTATCATAGCCGTGTTTGCCCTCAGTTCTTTTTGCCTCCTCAGGATTTTCATTGAGCTGGTGCAACCACCACATACTACTTACTAAAGCCACTGATATTAAATACATCAGAGTCCTATTTTGCATATCAGAGGGCTTGGTCTCACAAGGCAGCAAACATTCTGCCCCCAGCAGGGCTCTAGTGACGACATAGGAGGTATTAAAGAATAGGAATTTTCCCCTCTTATGTGAGCAATACGTCAGACTATCATGTTACCTCTGGGCTTGAATCTCTGCATGCACCTAAAATTCCTTGGCCACTATATTTCCTAGGCTTTGCTTGTGACTGGCTTTTCTCTGAACTGACTCTGTGTTTGTAAGGGGATCCAAGTTTTGGCTGGGCTGGTTTCCACTCTATCCCTGTAAGAACAACAGGCATAAGTGGTGTAAGCTCCCAGCCCTGATATCTCCCACACAGAAGATGTAGATACTCCACTGACATGCACTTTATCAAATTCATTCTTTAGAGCCAGTCTGGGCCAGTGCTAGAGAACACAGCTTCTACAGCAGAAACGACACAGAAGAGCTTCCAAACCCCTGAGCTGCCACTAACTTCAGTAGCAATGGCTTTTGCATGCTCAGAAGTTTATTAAAATCAGAGATGCTTATCCTTCAGGCACCCATTGGTAAAACATGTCCTAGGTCTTTAGGAAAGTTATCCATTAATTCTTGAAATGCTCTGAAATCCAGTCAGTGAAACTTCGAAGTCTGCCTGTTTTGCAATTTAAAAATGGTGGGATACACTGGGAACAGGTTTAGTCACTGAATTTTCCTTGGGGTGGAAAAGGGCATGTGAAAGAAGAAAATTTACTGAAATAACATTGGTAATTGCTTCTAGCTGTACTCAAGTTTGCATTTTATAAAATAAATCAGTAAAATTTATATGGAAGTGCTTTAGTAGCAAATATGTGCCGTATATAGTGAGATTCTATAGCCACTTGTCTTATTCTACGGACTTCTCCATTTATAGAAGCAGACACTGACTTGGAGCCCGTGTTCAGACTCGGATCATTTGGGTGAGGCACAGAAAAGCCTCTCTAAGCTTTATTAAAAACCAGATGTGATTTGAGGCACTGTGCTATTAAATACAAACACTTCCTAGAACTGGTGCTTGTGGTCTGGCAAGGAGTTCTTCCTTGCAATAGCTCTGGGCAGACAGCAATATATGGGATATTCATAAAAACTCTGGAGGATACTACAGGACAGGAGGTCAACACATTTGGCATAGGATAAATAGATTCTTCATCACAGGTCAGTGGAAATCCACCAAGTTCCTTGATAGGGTCTGTGTAAGGCTCAGTGTAGACTGCCAGATGTACAAGTCAGACTTGCACCCATGCACGTCTTCCAAACTGGTGTTTAATAGCCACAGACTGGGAAAGCTCTCATTGGACTAATGCCAAAGACTGTAAACCTAGGAAATAATTCATATGTCAAAAATTAAGACAGATGCTGATTTGGTTTTAAAAGCAAACTGTACAGTACATGCTAAAATATTCTGAATGATGGTAACTTATACACAAAGATAATGATTAAAGTGATGAGTGCTAAAGCAATCCATGGCAGAAAACCTCCCTGTCTCAATGTCAGTGGGAGGAAAAAAAGGAAAAAAAATATTCACATTATTTAGGATATCTTCATCTGGTATTTACTGCAAAATGACTGTAACACTTTGTACTGAGTGTGTGTAACAGGGTGTGCTGGAGGCAGTACAGCAAGTTTGGCTTGGAAAAGAAGAGAGCTCTCATTCTGAGAAAGCCATCCCAGGTCCTCTGTCATCCCGAGTTGTAAACCTTCCTGACTGTTGATGTAGATGCTAAACTGCTTCAGCAAGGTGACTGAATTCAGGGCGGCTATGAGGATCATGAAAGCACAGGAACCCATCAAGGGAATCCAGAGTTGCCTTTCACTTGGCAGCAGTTCAGTTATTTTGTCATCATCTGACTGGGCACCTGTCTCATCTGATTAATTTTCCTTTTTTTTTTTTTGCACAAAACCAACTCTCTATCTTCATCTGTGAAATTTGAGGAAGTTTCTGCCGTGTATCCTGCCTACCACTGAATGCCTGTGACACCTGCTTGTGACCTCTGGCAAGGCTGTTTGTACTACAGCAGCTGCAGTGGTGCCAGGAGACTGCCACGAGACGGCAATGTTTCAGAAGCCTTGCGCTCTGTCTGGACAGACAGTGCTACAGCTTTCAGGAATACACGTTTTGTGCTAAAGCCTGGGAATAATTCATTGCCACAGAAAGAACATCTCCAGAGAACTAGAAGAAAAAGGACAGGCAGTGTAATTTTGTTATTTAAATTTGGTTCTGCAAGCAAAATTGTGTCATCTGCCTCACATTGCTCATTGTAATGATCACTTCATTTTTGTTCCTTTCTTTCGCAGCACTGGTGTCAGTGAGCCTCGCCTGAAGCTGTGTTATATTGCAAGCATGTTTGAGATGATTTGGGCTGCTGTTCTCTCTAGATAACGTTGTCAGGGCTGAACATGTTCATCCCTAAAAATGAACAACAAAGCTTCTGTAACAGCATATTTTTACAACTGTAAATGATCCCAAGTAATTTCGAGAACATGGGCAAATGCCTGTGTTTAATCAAGAGGGTGAGAGTGTAGGCAATTGAACTATGCGAGTTCCTCACCTGGCATCAGAGCTTTCCTGCAGCTGCACAGCTGATGTGTAAGGAATAATCCAGCCTGAGGGGAGCTATTTGCCCCATGAATTTGCAGATGCCGCTCAGATCTCCTACCAGCCAACGCTTGTCACTGATTACTGCAACAGTGACAAGGCCTTTGAGCTTTACAACCACAATACTTCCATGCCTGAATCCAAATGTCCAAAAGCCTGTTCATTTCATCCAAAACGCGTTGTATGAAGGACAAAAAAATGTCCAAACAGGGCCTGGTTGCAAGCCCTTTTCCAAGTATTTATCAATAAAATGTTTTATTTTGGACCTTTCAATTTGGATGAAACAAGATATTCCAGATAGCCCTTTAGGGTGGGATTATGCATTTCTGGGAACCTCATGACACTTCTGGGTTTCAGTGCTGACGACAGTCAGCTTATCTGCTCTGCTTCATCCAGGGCCTATTTCTGTTCCTTGGAAAGGTGTAAAACCAGAGACTGCTGTTTCTTCTAACTTTATTCATGCCAGAGAAGAGAGCTTGAGATGTCTGAGCTCAAAAAGACACCAACAGATCCAAACATGAAACAAATCAAACAAAAATACTACCAACAACACTAACAATGACTCCTAAAAAGGGGCAAGCTCTTAAACATAAGGAGGCTGAACCCTCTGAAGTCCATGGACAGGATAATAGATCATGATATAGCTTCTAATGGTCCAATCCTTATTGTTGCTGGAGTGCTAGCCAAATGCAACACAGTTTGACTTTCAGATTCCAGGGAGACTGTGCACTGCTGACAGTTAGGAAAACCATTGGATTGCTTGTAGATAAGCACCTTCCATATGAAACTGCAGGAAGACTCACACAGGTACTTTTAAAGTTAATTTTTGGAGCTAGACCTGCACTGCTATACATGCAGGATTCTGCTCTATCTCTGTGTATAAGTTACAAAATCTGTAGTTTTTCTGTTTTCAGCTTTCAATAAAATAAGCGTATTTTCTTGTGTCAGGTGTACCAGCTAATTGATATACCTGTACTGATCTTCAAAAATGCCCTTTCATCACAATGGCTGTTGGGAAGCTTGCTATTAAAAATAAGTATAAACAGCATAATCAAAGCTCTTACTTCCTACTTACATTTCTGCCAAGCCCTTTTGCATTCAAAAGCTTTAGATTCTTTCCATTATTACCCAACTTTTCCATTTATGCTTGGATTGTTTAGTAGAATGCATGACATACATATTAAACTCATAGCAAACACAAAACATGTATATTCAATAACTATAAACCAGACTTTTTTCTCCGTATGAGCTCATTGCTTATTCTTGTCTGGTATATTAAAACATGCATTTCTGGGAAGCTGCAATAAAATAAAGTTTAGTAAAACATGCTTAATCACAGAGATAAAGAAATAAAGTTGCATCTGGTCTGAAAGATGGTTCTTAGTAGCTATGAAGGTGATTATATCTTGCCTGCTGAAACAGCCAGAAAAGTTTGAACATAAAATTTATCCTGAGTATTTGCATAGAACTTAAGAAAAATTATGTCCAAGTTCTTTTTGCAAGACAAGAACCATTTTGGCAAAATTATTTTTGTTTTCTCCCTCTTCTGCCCCTCCCCATAAAGCAAAACACAAGGACCCTCACAGCTGTATGGCCTTTTTGGAGGGGTGCCCGTAAGGCCTTGGCCAATAGAAGTGTAAATCCTAGCCCTTTACTAACATACCATACCATCAGATATCCAAAACCAATGTATTTCCCAAGACCCCGCCTTCTCCCTGACCATGCCAGTGTAGAAGTGAAAAAGCTGCAGTGCTCCTCCTAAACTTGCCACAGTGCTGGTCTGAGATACCATCGGTGCTTTGCCCTGGCAGAGCTGGGGACGTTGAGGAAGAAACCACCTTCTAAAACAAGTTCTTCAATCCAGCCCTTGATTGAGCCACAAATTAAGGTGAAACTGATTGAATATTCAAGTGGAATGTTTCTCATTACCAGTCATGTGCTCTAGGTCCTGCAATTTTCCTTGGATGGCAGTCTCAAACCGGAGGATATAGGCAGTAATAAGGTGATATGTTTGAGGCATCAGCACAAGAGTCCTTTATAACTATTTTGGCTAAACTTACAGCCATGCTTTAGCAAGCCTTAATGTCAGTACATCCTTGCAAATCCTTGCTTGTAAGTACTCTTTCTGAAGTTCAACTGTGCCCCTGCCCTTAGCTTTCGAAAACCCATTCAAAGTGCCAAGTGCTTATTTGTGGCTCTGTGGTTTATTTACACGTAAGCATAAGAAATTCCCGGCTGGAAATCTGAAGAATTACTCTAATTGCTTATAGATACCAGTAAACTGAAAAACAAAGACATATCTATCAACAAAAGTGCCTTTTTCCTGTTTTCATAATGAGAATTTTAAAAACCCTTATTAAATTAGAAAATTTTCTCTGAGTGCACTTGTAATTTATGTGAAAAGCCATGAAAAAAGAAAAGCCCAACAAAAAATGTCTTTTCAGGTAACTCAAAACAAAAATTCCATTCCCAGACCTGGTACACTGCACTCATATTAGGCCTTTAAATTGCCCTGCAAGTAGGATACCTGGGCATAAGATTACAGCCAGATGTAAATTCATCAAAAGAAAAAGAAGGAAAGAATTAAAGACAACCTCAGAAAGCCACTGGCGTTTTGCCTCTGTACCCACAGTACCAGGAGTGTGCAACCCTGGGGCTGGAGCCCTGCACATCGTGGGGTGTATCTGCGGCCAAAAAACTACCAGCAACACAAATACATGGAGACATGTTGGAAGATTATTCCTTTGAATGTTTCTTTTGGAAATAAGATGTATTTGGTGTTCTTTGAGACTAAACAAGGCAGATGAATGGCCTCTGAGGTAACTTGCTTAAAACCAGCTCTGTTTTTTTGTTGTTTTAGATTACTCATGTGATTCACAGGAAAACTTTATGAAATTGTCATTCCTGTTCTATTTTTGAAAGATGTCCTTCACCCTGGCTTTGGGAAAGTGTTCCCCTGAAAGCACCCCAAATACCAGCACAACTGGCTTCACAGGGTTCTTTGCTATTAACAGATTATCCAAATGAATTATGTTGCACAGCACAGAATGGCACCTTTCATCATCCCTCTCCTGCAAAAAGATGGCTCTGAGGTTTAGCTGGAAAGATGCAGACCAAGCAGCAGAGTGGAAACATGAGGAGCTCTTTAGAGTACCGTTGCCATGGGACACTACTGTGACATTTCAGAGTCATAAACAAATTTTAATTTTCATACTTTAAATACTGAAAATTATTATTTCCTACCATCTCCAACCATACACGCAAAAAAGTCTCCTTCTCTACAGAAGAAATCAGAAAGGAAATATTTTAATATAACTTCAGGTGGAAAGATTTCGTTCCCACCACGGCTATTGAAACTGGATGTTCCATTTCATTTTTCCTTTAGCATTTTCTGGATGTCATAAGTGTCATCATCTCTGTTTTCACCATCAGAAAACTGTAAAGTTGCATTCTCAGCTGTCTGTGCTTACTTTTTTTCCACTCCAACAGAAGATTTTTCAGCTTGCTGTCAATACTTATGGTTAAGCTGGTGCTTTCCTGCCACCACTGAGCAGAAATAATTAGTGCCTGACAGCATGAACGCCACACTGCTTATGGAGGCTGCTCCCATTGGATAGCAGTTTGGAGAAGCATATTTTATAATTATTAACATATTAGTACTCCAACAAAAGGTAATATTCTTTTTACTTTCAGAGTACACAGCAGTAACACCATCATCATAGCAGCTAAAACATTACCCTGGCCTGCTAGAATCACTTGCTCACAATCTGCAAAGCCGAATTAAAATGTTCCTTCTACTTCGACACACTTTACAGGTTATTTATGTTTCATTTAGCTTTGGATTCACAAACCTCAACCACACTGACACGACCCCTTCCTTTCTCCCCTCCTCCTTGCACTTCTGGGCATGAGCCTTGATTGCCATCGTCCTGCCATAACCACAGCTGGACTTTAAAGCACCTTTTGTGCCATCACTGCTCTAGCCACCTCCCATGTTTGCCAGCCTGCTACAGAGGAGACTATGGACTTCAGCTCCCGCTGCTTCCAGGAGGCACTTGGAGCTGCATGAAATCTCACAGGAACATGGCTTATGTTAGTGTATCCTTGTTGTTAAGTCTGCTTAACAAGCTGCTTTGTCACTCCATTTTCATGAGCAAAAAGACTACAGCCCTGGGTGTAGTTGTTACATCCCCTTCCGTGGCCTTGGGTGGTTGATTTATTACAGCCCAAATACATCAAGGAAATCACAATCATATCCTGCCTCTCATTTTGGAGGTGCACAGCACTGAGGAGAGGCAGAATGGTGAAGGGACTGTAGGGTTGCTGAGCCTAACTTCCACAACTAATACATTTTCCTCAGCACTGCTCGATGGGCTGGTTAGTGCCAAGGGCCAGCATCCATCCATTCACTGACACTTGCCCAGTTTCTCTGTTTAGACTAAAAGCCTCAGCTACCCTCTCTGCATATGTGAAGTCCCTAGTACAAAAGAGGCTTTAATCCTGCGATCCAAGTGAGGCTCTGATCTTGGTTGGGGCTCATAGGTGCAAAAGCTGGAGAAATAATAACAGATGGAATATCACAGCAATATATTAATTCCCATATCGAGCCATATAGAGTTAATAGGGGAACACTTCTGGGCAAAGATCTCATAAATAAACCAAACGCGAATGCATAAATAAGTAGAATACAAACACATAGGGCTATTATAAGGGCAGACGTGTGAAACTTTTTTTTGTCTGTATGTTAAGCAGTCCTTGACATCTCTTTTAAAATTTATATATTTACACTGGCAGAAGAACAATCCTTTCTACCTAAACTACAGAGAGAAACCTAAAACACGCTGGATAGCTTTACCATCAGATCTATTTTGTCTTTCTTTTCAAGTATAATCAAATTCTTTCCCATGCCTACCTGCCCATTACTTTTCTGAAGAACTACATGTTGGAGTCTGAGGAAGGTATTTGAAATCATATGCCTGCACAGAAGGTAAAACATCCAAAATCAAGCAATGCTTTCCTGGAAGAAGAAAAATCATACTGGATCAAAAAGAAACATAAGAAATCATAACTGGAACAAAACCCCAGAGAACAGGCAAATCTTAGTTCCTACAGAGACACTGGGCTTTCTAACACTTGTGTATTTTTCTCACTCTCTATTTCATATCAGAGGCTCAGAGGATACTATTTTAGGGTCAGCTGGATAAACAGAAGCACCTGGAACCCACTGTAGAAGTTGCAAGGATGGCCCATGTGCCATCAGCTTCTATGTCACGGTGACACAAGGTGCAAGATGGGGACAGAATAATTTCCAGCTCCCTCTCAGTCAAGAATCTACTAGGTAAGCAGTGGTGCAAATATGAATTTTTCTTCTAAAACCAAAAAATGCTCATAGTTATACAGACATAGAGTGTGTATGTAACTAAAGGACATTTCTCAAGGCAGAGTTTTCCCTGATATTCTGGAGCAATAAGCTCCTTCAATTAATTGCAAAGTATCTTTTATTTTTTTTTTGTTAACTGTGTAATATAGTGTATATTACATAAATTACATATCTATTACATGTATATTACATATATTATATAAATATAATTTTTTCTTTAAACTGTGTAATATAGTGTAAGGCTACTATCAGTGGTAAAATATTTCCATTACATCTCCTTGTACTCCACTGCTTGTAATTTTCCTTAAGTTTCACCTCTCAGGCTGACATTTTCCAAGCTTGAAGCCTGCCCAAAAAGAGAATTTTTTGGAAAGCTGAAGAAACTTTCCCTTCAGCTCAGCAGTGCAGTTTTAACAAGGGTCCCTCACACAAGCCCGGTAAAACCCGCCTCACTGGAACCAAAACCAACACACATCTTGGTGCCTATTGCTGCAATCGGGATGCAGAGAAGGAACAAAAGAATTATTCAGCCTGAATAAGGCTGTTGGACCCAGCAGGCTAAATTCTTCCATGGTGTAAGCCCTTGCAACATCCTCGAAGCCAATGGGATTACACGGTTTTCCACCCAGGCTGAGTGAAGCCGGCTCTCTTCCTGTGAGTGAGAGGCTCAGACTTTTTCTCATCACTCCCCTTGTTACTTAAAAATTTGGTTTTTTGTAGCTGGGAGGTTGTCTCTTTGAAGCCTTCAATCTACAGAGCATTCCCCTGTTGTGAGTTTAAAATGTTTTTGTGCCACACAGGCTGCTGGTCCCTTCACATGGGGCTCTGTGAATACTCCCTGTCCCTCCACTTTCACATGCACATCTCAGCTAAGGTCTTCCCTCTCTTTTTCTCCATTCCAGCTATTTCACAACCTCAGGCAGAGAAGTTGGCTGTCTCTACGTCTGCAGTGCAGAAAATGAAGTGTAATTTTGGGAAGGAACAAAGGGGTTGGGGTGGAAGGTAGTATATACGCTCCTTAGAAAACTACACAGATATAAAATAAAGATTGAAGGAAGAGGAACACCTTCCTTATCCTCACAGAACAAGCCTTAACTGCTCTGAGAGCTATGTGAAAGCCAAGTGTCATAAGTGAAATGAGCAGTGAAAAAGGAGGACTTAAAGGGCAGATCACAAGAGGTCTGGGCAGAAGCAGACAGAGCATCCAAACCCAGAGGTGCTCTGGGGGTCTCCCAAAGGAATTATAAGCCTGTCCTGCAGACCTGTCCCAGCTGAGCCAGCCCCCAAAGCCCTGGTCCTGCCAGCTTTCTCCTCATCCTGCTGTGCCCCACCTCCTCCCCTCCACTCCCCAGTGCTGCACAAAGCTGGCTAAAGAGAAGCCCAAAAACCCTTACTGGGCTCACCACTGGAGAGGAGTCAGGCCCAAGGAGAAGCACTGGCAGCGGCATCTCTCAGCATCAGCAGACTTTTGGGGAGGTGCTCTGTTGTAGTGGAGCAGAAAGAGAAGTGCTCTCCCATACCACAGCTCACTGCACAAGTACCTGTGAACACAGGAGAGTTGCTTCCAGTTTGCAGTGCTGGAAAGTACTGGACTGACAGTAGGTCCTCAAATCTGGCAAGGCCTTGAAAGACAGCTAGGAAGAAGGCACTGTCACATGAGCAAGGGAAATGCAACACTGAAATAATGCTGTCAGGAGGAAAACCCTGTGCTGGGAGAGTATGACCCTCTGACAAAGATTCGGGGGGGGGGCGGTCATTAAAAAGTTGTTGAGCTTTTATTTCTACTCCCTTGACCCTTTTTGTCATTGAGCCATGCTTCAAAGGAAGCAGTCCTTCTTCCCTCACAGACCTTTGTGCTCTTTGCTGGTCAGAGGCAGCCTGCAGATAGAGCTGTACAAGTTCTACCTGCTCAGTGTTGGAGGATCTGTTTCTGAGGGTCTCACGGGCCCCTCTGAGCAATCTGTCCATGGAGAGCGGGTTACATGTCCTCCACTGGATCTAGTGGCCAGCTAGCCTTCCCTGTCCTCAGGCTTACAAGGTCATGTCCTGGCTGCTACTTCTGCAGGGTCTTTTGTCTTAAGAAAAGAGAACAAGAGCCCTTCTTGTGCCAGCTGCAACCCTGATGGACTTTTAGCAAGAGCAGTTGTGTGCTTGCACACCCAATTCCCAGACCTCCAGAAAAGACATTTCAGACATCCCTCCAAAGATTCTCCAAAACAGATTGATAGAAATACCTGAGAGAGGTAAGAGGACATACCTTACTGTCTGTGAACAGGACTCCTGACCTTAAATTCCTGAGCAATATTTTCTTTTTTTCTCTTTTGTAAAATGTTCTCCCCTGTAGTACTTGTTCAAGTGAAAATCACCACCTTGCTATGTGTAGAGGCTCTTTACAGCTATTAATTATGTGCCCTTTAAACACAAGCCCTCACCTGAATGTGTGTTTGCCCTGTTGGAAAAGTATGCCTTTTTCACATCTCTTAGAGTAAACCAGGCTGATGACAGACAAGGGTGAAAACCACCTGTACTTATTCAACAAGAAATATCACCACAACACCCACCTATAACAACCATGCTGGGCCAAAAAGAAATCAGGATCCTATGGATTATTTTACTGGAATTTTAAAAAACCCCAAATAATGAAACAATACACCAAAACCCAAACATAAAGCAAAACCATCACTCCAGAAGCCTCAGGATTAATAGTAATGCTTAGTCACACTTTTCCAGCTGATTCAACCCACACTGGCAAACAAAATCCCCCTTTGTCACAGGACGAAAACGGTTCCCTCATTTATGCACACAGGATAATGTTCCCTCTTGACCCTTTGAAAAGAAACTGAGAAATTACTGACATTAGGCTTGCTGCAGAGTAATTTTTGCTCAGTATTTGGTTTTGAACTGTCCCCAGTTTGGGTGCAGATCAGGATGAACACTGTTGAAAATAATTACCGTATTCTTTCTGGACCCAGTCAATTTACTTATTGATGCAGCTGTGCAGAGGAGGTTGTTAATGAAGAATCAAGTATTTTCCCACACGAAAGGCCTGATTGTCACGTCAAACTATCAAGAGGAATTATTTGTAAATAGTGGGAGTTAACTCAAAATGAGGATATTTATGCCAGTTCTTTCTCCTTTTCCATGGAAAAGCACTGGCTGTTTTGCTCACAGAAATATTATGGTGTAAGCTTCCATCACTTATTAATTAATAATTAAGGAATTAAGACCAAAAAAATTAACGTAACTCCTTATCTTAAATCTCCTAGGACTGCTTCGGAGGTCTCTGCTGCTCCTAGGAGCAAGTGGCACCTTTTGAGCTGCAGAAAGGCTCAGCAGCCACCAGGTGACATGAGAAGGGAATTGCAGCAATAGGAAAGCTCAGAGAGACAAGGAAATAACTCCATCACACTGAAGGGCTGGGGTTTTTATCAAGATGCCCTATGGCTACATAGGAGGGAGTGTGTTTTTAGAAAACCCTGAAGTACAGTGCCCTTATTAGAGAGTGTGTGTGCTAGAGGAACTGGTGACAAGTGAAAAATACAATTGTACTGAAAATTATGTTTAATGATTGTGTAATGAGACTATGTTTAATGATACCCTATTCTATTTTACTACTGCTTTTTCATAGAACAGTTTGAGTTGGAAGGGACCTTCAAAAGTCATCTAAGCTGAATGCCCCCACAAGGAGCTTCAACCAGAGCAGGTTGCTCAGAGCCCTGTTCAACCTGACCAAGAATATTTCCAGGGATGGGGCACCTACCTCTATGGGCTACCTGTTCCAGAGTTTCACCATCTTCATTCTAGGAAAAACTTCTTGTTTTAGGAATAAATCCTTTAAAATTATTGAAGCTCCTAGAAATCCCTGGGGCAGGGGGCGGGGGTTGGGGGGAAGTCTTCTTTATGTGTGTTGTTCTTACATTTTAGATAATGGAACTGATGGTCTCCTTGGAAACTCTTTCACAATCACCTGCACTTGCATGTCCTCTCCAAATCATGACTCCAGGGCAGAGATTCTTACAATTGAGAAGTTTTTTCTTTTTGTTTTCTGTTATGGTTTTCATGCCAGTATGCAACGTTAAGATTTTGACTGAAGGAATTATATCTGTGGAGCCATGAAAGCAAACACACAATGAAGGACTGAACAGTCTGGAACTCTTTAGTCTGGAAAAGAAATGACTGAGGCATATGACAAGGTTGACAAACTTTAGAAAGTAGTTTGGAGCAGGCATATAGTAATCAATAGTTTCTTCTTATACTTAAAAGGTACAAAAAATGAAGCTACGACTCAAGTTCAAACCAGAGAGAAAAAAATGGCCTCTCTACACAGGAAGCTGGAAACATGAGGAACTCCTGGGCAAAGGACAACATGGATGCAAGAATTCTGAAAAGATGCCAGATAGGCAGCTAAAGAATATTTACTGGAAGTTAGTCAACAAGCAAACAAGAGAAGGATCATGAAATCTCTTTACTGAGCAAAGGATGGGAGACTATTAAGGGATTCTCTCATGTCTATGCTTTCCTCTTTTAATTACTTTAACTCTTCTGAAGTGCCTGTTTGTAGTGCATGATTATGACTGTCAAGCTCTAATTCCTCCCTGGCACATGATATATCTTTAAGTACACCCAAAACCAAGAGTGGAACAAGGCTGCCCTCCATAGCAGAGTTACATAAGGAAAACTACAGACCATTCATACTTCTAGAGCAGAAGCTAGCTCTAATGGGACAAAGACATTATGCTTGCATGAACTGATGTGTCCTTCTGATTCAAACATCCCATGGTCAGTAAAATGTGAGCTCTTCAAGAAGATGTAATATTCATTTGTCACCGAAATGTGTCTGCATTTAGCTCCACTTATCCCTCTTCCCAGACAGAGAGGTCATCCAGATAATTTTTCCCCTCTTGCATATATTGTGAAATGGACACCCAAAATCTTGTATCACCTATATGGCATTATCATTGTTCTTTTGGACAAGAGCCACCACACACTTTCTAGTTCTGCCCTGCATTTGGTAGATTCATATGCCAGGGTCAAGGGCCTCAGGCTTGCAAATTCCTGACTGTTAACTCTGTATTGTAACTACAGACCTCTTCTCCCACCCTTCTGAGTATCAGAGATCATAATAACGACACAAACTTACAGAAGTGTAAGAAGATGGCTCACAAAAAGCTGCTTCTTTTTTTCTTTTCTTTCCCCATCCCGCTAATCATTGGAAGAGACAGAAGTGCCAAGGCTTTCCCTTCTTCCCTTGTCAGTCTTTCAGAAGCACACTGTATGGAATATTAACTTGAGACGAACTCAGACAGATGCTTTGCTTAAGCAGGTTCTCTTGATCCTGAACCTGGGAACATTTGAGTTAATGGGAAGTAGTTAACACTTAAGCTTGATGAAGTGAACGCAGCTGGTGAAAAGGAAGCTCGAGCAATCTCCGGGACAGTTACTCTGCCATCAAGGTGGAATAATATATGGGCTTAGACTGCTCAGATTTTCTCAATGGAAAGAAAGAAATCTGTGTTATATTCACAGTAACAAGAGCAAAAGGTTGACCAGTTTTTCATTAGCTGAAGAATCCCTTCTTGATTGAACCTGGCACTTTGTGTAACCATTCCCTGTCAGCAGAAGCACCCAGTGCACAGGATATGTGCATTGGTAGCAGCGTGAGTAATGCTTAGGCAAGTATATTGATGCCCTCTTCCTCACACTAATACTGCCTTATCCAACTTTCAACAGGTTTCACAGCCTTTATGTACCTCATTCTTCAGTTTAAGACAAATAATACCAGGCTGAATTCAGGGGATCTCATTGAGCTTAAGAGTAGTTTGCAAAAGCATGCTAGAAAAATGTAACCAAAAGACCTTTGCAGCTGCAAATTCTATTCACTCATTAGGCCATCTCTTACACCGTGAAAATACTGAAGTGATTGCTACTATTGTTTTTTCTACTTAAAATGCAAGATGAAAACTGAGATGTCTTAATTTGCTTGTGAAGACAGGATAAAGAAGTGATAATTTAATTCAATTTATGAAGAAAGTGGGAGATGCATCTCCACTGAAAGAGCTGAGATCGAGTAAGTCTGCGTGCCTGCTAAATAGAGTGGCTGAAATTCTGCACCACAGCACAACACTACTGATTTGAAAGAATTTGGTTAAAGTGCTGTAGAAGCTGCTAAACAGGCAAGGAATATACTACTGGCTCTGAAAGACATCATTTCAGCTGAGGTGCTTTTGGAGGTGCAGTGCTATGTATCAACAATGCACAAATAATGGATTAGACTTGCAACATTTACAGGGTTGATAGAAAAACGGAATCCTCAAATTCAGCATGGCATTAAAGTTCCAGTATAAGGACAATTAGGCACATATTCTCTTAGAGAGTTTCCCTGAATAGAACATAAAAGCAAAAGTATATCAAAGGTGAATACTCACTGGAGGCAGGGAATTTTCTTCTGGCTGTATTACAAAGATTTACCAAGATGATTTTATGTACATTTTGCAACTTGCGTGGCAAGTGGAGGCAATTTTCTTCTGAGATGCTGTAAAGCCAGAGGATCTGTGAGTAAAACAGTGATGACAGCTGTGGAAGTACCCTTCCTGATTCTCTTCCCTCAGGAGATCTGAAGCAATTTGCAATGAGATTTTTTAAAAAAACAGCCTTCTAGGTTGTATATGACAGCTTCTGTAGACCACTAGATTTTTCTTTTCACATAGGCACTGTGGATTGGTTGGGAATGAAAGGAAGGCAGATCTCACAAGGTTAGAACCAAGCAGCTGCCATCTCTGAGCTGGCTCACCAATGGTTAGAAATGAGGGCCAAAAATAACTTCAGGCTATGATTGTTGGTCTCCTGATGCTGGAAGAATTATTAGCCACTGACATGGTTCAAAGTATAATATAAATTCATTCTGGTCTTTCTAGCTATAAAATCCAAAGCTCTTCCTGCCTTTCAGGCTGCTGGGAAGTAGCAGTATCTGCCAGAGATGCTGTTCATTGTATGCTACTCAATATTTTTCTTCAAACACATGTAATACAGGGAAAAGATGCAAAAACAACTGAGATGGGAAGGAGAAACCCTTTATCAGCCTTGTCTTGCAATTCCTTTCCAATAAAAATCAGCTACAGTCAGATTGGTAAATGACTGCTTTCTAGCAAAGCATTGAGCCAAACACAGAAAACTCAAATGTCCAAAGTGCTGTCTGGCTTTGGACTGAGAGACAGTAAATGTTCATGATTTCTGTAAGAGAAAGGAAATAACCAAGCAGTCTGCACCCTGCTCTCTTCTTACACAGTGGAAGAAGACAGCAGAGCATGGAAAGCCACTCTTCTGAGCATTAAGACCACCATTTTGCTGACTGCTTTCTACATGATTCTTATCAATCTTGTGCTTAAAACTCTGCCTGCACTGTAAGCCGTTCATCATTACTTTGTGTTCAGTATACGATACCATCAGATGTATTTCTTGCTTCTGATGACTTTGAGAAGAATTTGCTTTTCCTGTTATATAAAAGGTCAATACTTATTATTATGACTTTGTTGTTGGTGGTTGGCATATACAATGCCCCTTCTGGAGATAAATGAATGGTTTGATGACCATTTATACCCATAAAACACTCACAAACTTTTCCAGACAGGAGAATGGGACTATGAGGAGGTGCAGAAAGGGTCTGAATCATCCTCTCAAACAAATCTCAAAAAGCTGGTCACCAGCTACATATTGGATGGCCAAGATAACATAATTTAATAAGTGCACTCAACCCCAAACACCTGGAAGCTTGCAATATCCACCGTTCATTTAAAATTGTAGCTTGAATTGGGTAACAGTCAGCAGTTCCATAGGACAGCAGAGTCAGTATGTGTAGCCAATCCTCGCTACCCAATCCAGCCTGATGAAATGTAATTAGATTGACTTCTCCCCCAAAATCACTCTCTTTGGAAGTCAGGTCTAAGAAGACTTCACTGATGCAATTTGTTGGCACTCTGTGGGGAGCAAATATGCTTTTGTTGCTTGTCACTAATACTGATCTTTTCTCAATGATCAAGTACTGTCCTCTAACTTGGGTGAGCTCTAACTCTTCTTCAATAACAATACTATAGAATAATCAAATTCTTTAAGATCTTAGTCCAGATGATATTTTCCCCTTCTTTCCCCCTTCTCATGTATAAAATAACTAATACTCACTCATAGTCAGCTAGAGTCACATAAATGTGCATGCAGATTGGAAACAGCAAGCAGCAAGAATGGGAAGGAAATGAAAGCAAGAATTAAGTGAGAACAGTTGAAGCAGTGAGATTGTTTCTGATTTGGAAGATGATGATAAAGTTTTGGTAGGGCTCACAAAGCCAGGAGAGGAATAGAGGAGTGGGAAGGTCAAATATCCCGACCTCTGGAAATGGAAGTCTATTTTAGCAAGCATGTTTCGGAGGATGGAAGGGGACAATGTGACAGAGTGTGGAGGTAAAGAGATTGTTTTAGTCTGGTAGGCAAGACCTTGGCATGGACACAGAGTTTAACAGTGAATGACCAGGAGGCCAGAGGATGTATCCATCTGAAATTTTTGAGATTTCTCCTGCAGAGACATCAATATTCCAGCTAAAGCATTTTCTGGCTGTTTAGTTCTTCAGTTCCTGAGGGAAGCACAGCCATGTACTCTTCTAATTCCCGGTGTCTGTGCTTCTCTCACAACTCTTTTGCATTATGTCCTGAGTTGTTGCTGTCTGTACCTCTGAACACAATTCTGGGCAGGAAATAGTCTGACTCTGACAGTACAGTATGGACGTAACAATAGGTGCTTGTCTGTACTTGCTGTCCAAGGTAGGACTCATGTACTTCTCCTGAATGGATTTACCTGATCAGAGTTTCTGCATTAAGTTCCCAGCAAAGGCTCTCTTAGTAGAGGTTATTATAAACAAGGCTCAGTCAAGTATGCAATTAGCCAATGATTTTTGAAACAAATCCGAGCACTGCCTCTCACTCCAAATGTTCCTTTGGCATAAAGGATTTCTAAAACTACATTTAGTGAACACATGGAAACAAAGATCAGAAGAATACTTTAATGCCGTTACAGGCAGTTGAGCAAGTCAGAAAAACAGAAAATGAAACTAAATCAACAGGGGAGCTGATGCCACACAGGCTGTGTTCTGTGCAGCCTGTGAGCCTCCTCACCCGCACACACCAAAAAAGCCAGTTACACCAAGCGCCAGCAGGGTGTCAGAAACATCAAGCATATCAGCAGTGCTGCTGATTCTGAATTAGATATAGCACGGCTTATTCTCTCTTAGCTAATAGAAAGAAAGCCTGAGAAATGACCACATCTTCTCTAGTAACATGTGCATCATCCTGTTGCTGCCAGCAGGAATTCGCGACTAAACTTCAAATCTCCATCACCCTTCCCTCAAGAAGGAGGAAAACATCTGAATAATGGCAATTACATCAGAAATTAATAGCAAAATACTCATCTCTGATATTTTCTCTCTGTGTTTTTATAGTTATATCATATATCTATAACTTGTGTATATTAGATCCTCTCTCTAATACTTTAACAACCCATGCTAGCAAATATCCAGGTGCTGCAGAGTTCATCTCAGCTCCCTAGCAAACCATCTAATTAGAAAGCTACAAGGATTTCTACAATTCTTTCAGCTTGTTCATGTACATTTAGTTCCTCAGCTTTGTATTATGTTAAAATAATTTGGTCAATATTTTTCTTATATTGTCTTTGTTCCCAAATCAGAAGCTGGAAGACAGTTCAATAACATGCTAAATAAACCCTAAACTTTTGTAATTCAATTTGGTTGCATCATTTTTCTTTAAGCATATATTTAACAAGATAAATAGATGATGTCTTACTCCACTTCCCCGCTCATAAATCGATTTAAGGAAAATAATCACAGTGATTTTTCAGAACATTTGAAGCCAACTGCTAAGCACATTATATGCTTTTCTAGAACCCCTGTGAAGATTTAAGCTACATATGATTCTTTTCCCAGACCTTACCTTCCCCACGTGGAAATCAGCAGGTTTGGAAGTAGCTGCGAGGACCATCTCTGCTGTGGAGTTGCCTCTAGAAGATCTGCTTTGTGATATTCATTCAAAGGACTCATGACTCAGGTGTGCCAAGATGCAGGAAAGATTGTCAGCAAGGGTCTTGTACAGAACACAGTGCTTAGTTTTTAGACTAAAATTTCACTTTAGGTCCCTGTAAGGCAGACTGAGGAGACAGTTTATCTAGGCATGATTCAGTTGCCTTAAAGATGACCTATAACAACATTTAAGATAGTAAAGATGTCCACATCAGGCTACATGATGCAGTAACAATTGGAAAACCCTGTCCTTTGAGGAGAGCAGCTTGAGCCAGGGAGGAAATCCCGTCCATCTTTTGGAGGAAAGAGAAATCTTAAGCTTTCCATACCAGAATATTTAATTTGTTTATACAGTTACACTGCATATTATTCATTTACTGCATTAAAGACAGTTTTACTTTCCCTTTTATCTGGCTTCCTATATTTCTTTAAGTTCTTTACATCCTCACCATCTATTGCAAGGGAAAGGCTGGAGGTGAATGTCTCTAGGAAGAGAGAATATCGGATGGCACTCCAAGAATATCAGCCATTTAACAGCCATTTAACAGTGAACTGTGACATCCTATTGCTACCAGAGCCTCAAACATTGTTAAAATCTCAATGTCAATGGCAAGGTCATCAGGAGGAACTGTCCACGACCAAAACTGCCTTTTGGCAATGCCCAAACAGGAATCTTAGTCATGATGGTGATGGTGGTGGCAAGAGGTATTCAGCACATTGCCAGTCTGTGATATTTTGTTATTGACAGCTGGTTTTTCCAGGTGTTTGGCGAAAGCTGTGAGACATATAAATGACTTGCAAAAATGGCTGGTGTTCTATCAGCCCGTTTTTTGTCTATAGTTATTATAAGGAAATCAAATAGTATGTGGGAAAAAACACACAAAAGATGACGTAGGGGAAGGTACCAAATAATATGTTAGTGAACATGTGCTGCCATGCACGTATCCCATGGCATTGCAGCCTGAACCCTCAGAGCCCAAAGCCCACATCATCAATCTCCAGGCAAGATGTGCAGTGCTGAACATTTTGCATTTCAGTTTAAAGCCTTACACATGTTATATAGCAAAGGAAAGGAAAAGCAATCTCGGATCTTTCAAGAGGTAGAGACACATAAAAAAGAAGAGAAACAACTGACTGTTTTCTTAAAAATGAACCAAGAAACTGCTCAATGTGAGGAGACAACCAGCTCAGTTTTTGTGGATTTCTTAATGGAGTAGCAGGTCATGCTGTGCAATGCCCAGAGCACTACAGAGAGAATAACAGTTGCTTTTACATTTGACCTGTGGACATGCAGGAAAGAACATCAGCAGAAATGCTGCACTCCTGTTTAACCACTGAAAGCAGGAGACAGTAGAGATGATCAGCTGGTACCAGCTGCAGCAACTGCAGTGAAGCAACTTTTCTCCCCCTTTAAACAGTCCCTGTCAAATTAGTATGATTATTGGATATTATGCTACTACAAATAACAAAATGACATTACATGTAATACAAGAAATCATAGAAAATTGGATAAATGGAGCTTTCCAAAGCTAAAGAAAGAAGTAATAACAGACTGTACAGACAAGATCTTGTGTGACAAGGCAATGAAAAACAAAGCCTGAAAAAAAGCCAGTGCCTAAACTGATAAAATACTGCTAGGAGACTAACCTGAAAACTTCTAGCAAATTAGCATACACAAGAATTTGTTCAAAAATCAACTAATTGTGTCTATCTGGATCAAAGCTGATCAGAAGTTTGTCACTTAGGCAGTTTCATGAAAAGATTGCACTTCTTTTAAAAGCAAAGCATTTCACAAACACATAGATTGTGACAAACCCCAAGCTTTAACGATAATCAGTTTTAAAGTTACAGCGTTTTTGTTTGTGTATTTCTCTTATGAGCTCATAATTTTGCATTTGGTTTGCTGAGTTCTCCTGCAGATGTAGCTGTAATAGCTGTTCACATTCCCTGCTAAGGATGTTGTTTTGCCTACACTTGCCCAAAACACGAGTGTGTATGTTTATGCTGTAAATAAGAACTGGACAATGGTTTTCAGCTGTATCCACTCAGTTTCCCCACCTCAATGTTCCCCCACCTCCACCCCAGTGTTAATGCTCTCTAGAAAGACAAGAATTTGCCAGGTCTAATACATCTCCTATCTCTAACAAAGTTACACATAACAGAGGGATACACTAACACTGTCAATAGCATCCTACTAATGCCCTTAAGAAATTTATGGCTCTACATTGGCCTTTCCAGGATATTTAGCAACTGAAGCACAAAGAAGGAGTCGTTGCTTTGCACCATCCATCCCGCTGTAGGATTGAGATGTGACAAAGAACTAACCTGGGCTTGGGAGTGTGGCAGCAGCCACTCATATCACAGTCATATAGATTTCATATTTGCATGAAGGAGCAGAATAAAGATTATGTAAGTTATTTTAATGCATTTTTTGAATGTTTGGTTTTGCAGGATTGCTTATAAGCTATGGAAGGAACAGCCAACCATGAGTGATGCACTCAACAGGTATAACCAGTAGAAGAAAAGAGAGGGAGTTATGGACTGATGGTGATCCTGAAAGCCTTTCAGATTGGGTACAATCTCATATAGCTTGGTGATAAACATATTCCACCACAAAAGAGTGTGCCAAGAGACTGCCAGAGGTGAGTGTCATGCAGCAAAATCACAAAGCACCAAATGAATCCATGCCAGTGACCACAAAGTCTATGGCAGCCAAGCTTTCTTCACAGAAAGAGGTGCCAGCTATACTCTGTGATTCAATCCACCCGCAGACGGCTTTACAACGAGTCCAGTTTTCAATCCTTCTAGTCTATTCAACTTATCACTACGTGATGTCACCCAAAAAGAACACAAAAAATCACAACCAACATTTATTTTTCTGTGCTTCTCATCCCTTGATCTCTTCCCCCTCATCCCATCCAGAAATTGCCAGCAAAAGTGAATACTTGCAGTGTTTCTGTTCCATAAATGGTTTCATGCTTAGCAGCAGGCACCAAAAAGGCTCACTTCTTGCTCTGATCCTGTGTTTATATTGAGCTGAAGGTGGTTTTAAACCATCTTCCATATTTGGGGTCTACTCAAAGCTGAGTGACCTAAGGGCAATCTACTGATGCTCCATCTCTGATGTCTACAGAGAGGCCCTTTTGAGCCTTGAACAAGTAAAGAACAGCCATAATATTCTCCCTCTCTGCCTCACAAGATTTAGTGCAGAAACTCTGTGC
This sequence comes from Callaeas wilsoni, assembly GCA_013398955.1. NCBI lineage: Eukaryota > Metazoa > Chordata > Aves > Passeriformes > Callaeidae > Callaeas > Callaeas wilsoni. The sequence goes on along the minus strand of VWPU01001774.1, from coordinate 106,470 downwards.
TGCCCAGAAAGTCACAAAGTGGCCTTACCACGACTGACAGGCCTGGAAAATAGGAATACAGACAGGGAGAAATTCCATTTCCCTTTTCAGGCTTTTTGGATAATGGACTGAATGAAACAGTAAAAGTCTTCCCTGAGATGCATCACTGTGCTAAAGCAACACCCCGATTCCTTGCGCCTCAAGAGGTTGTGCCAATGAGCAGCACTATGAAAGAAAAGACAAATTGGGAAAAGTCTTCCTTAATGGATGCTTAAAAAAAAAGAAAAGAAAAAGAAAAGAGGGGCCACTTGAGGCACCTAAAGCTGTTAATAGTGATAAGAGAAGAAGGGATTTCTGGTTAATCAACATCAAGGTCAGAGTCTTGTGGAATAAATTTCATATACAGTGAATAACTCACACAGAGTGATGGCATGTTTAGCATCAACTCTTGACAAAGATTTGTTTGCTTAATGACTTTTCTCTTTTTTTTTTCAGGCCAGCAACCTTTGACTGAAGAGAATATGTTAAGAGCTAAATGTCACTGAAAATATGCTGTTAATCCTACTCATCAACAAATGTTAACCATGAAGTGATAATAAAGAGAAAAAGAAAAGATGTGGCTCCAATCAGGATTATGCTTGGTAAGTGCAGAGACCCCCATGACTTTGTAACAGGCAGCTCTCATACTGGTTCTCCAAAAACATGTCACCAACCCTGATTTTGCAAAAGGGCTTTGATGTTCGTTTGCAGACGGATACACTGTACTTTTCCTTTGGCTTGTACAAACAAGGAGAGGCATTTTGGTTTTCTCGGCAAATACTGTCAGATGTTTTATGTGCAGCAATAAAAATTAAGTAAATCTTTGATATTACAAGTCTTTCTTGCTTGAAACAAGCTTGGCTCAGCTACTGGTGGATGTAAAGAAAAAACATTTTTTTTTTCTTAGATAAAGAAGTTTACAGATGTCCATAATGTTTTGAAGACCTCAGCATTCGCTGACTTTAATGATCTCTTTGGAATCTGTTGGGAAGAAAAAGTTGGGGAAATGAGCACGTTAAACCAGCCTTGAGCTCTTCCCAGATTCTGACCTTTGCTGCACACATCCTTCCTAACTCTAAATCATCTCATTGATCAACATAATGAAGTTGTGAGTAACTATTCTTCTCAAGCAAAGTTTGCTGCTGTGATTTCATGCTGGAGGAACACTTGAGCCTTCAAGTGTTCATCCTCATTCAAGTTAAAAGCAACATAACCTGACACCTAAGAAAAGTTACTGCTCTCCCATCAGTGCTAACCACTCCTAGGCTGTATACTACTTTTTCCCAAGGAAAAGCACGGTAGACCTATGTGTATGTTTGTGCAAAATTTTAGAAATTTACTTTTTTTTAAATCAAGGTTGTAATAACTTTGAGACACCTTTACATATCCAGGAACACTTGGTTTTAGTTTTGGTTTTATACCAGCTGCAGTTTACTGCAGCAGTTAACAGCAGTGAAGCAAATACAGCAATTTCTTTCCAGAGGAGAGCCACAGCTTCTCATGTTCCATGGTTTCAAAATACTTGGGAGAAACCTGTGCAAGGTTTGTGAACCTCATGAAACATTGCTGCTGAGGTGAAATGGAAGGCATGAAGCTCCAGTTCCCTCTTTCCAAAGCTCTCAGATCTTCCACTGCTCCTTTGTGGAAAGCCTACAAAATAGTTCCTGATTTTACAAGCACTGCACATGGTGTAACAGACTTTCTACACTACAATTTCAAAGGTATTGCTTCTGATCTCATGAAAGCAAGAAAAGGTCCATTTTTATAACCTTCTTGTTTTAGCTCAAATCAAGCAGGGATTTCATTTGTGTGCCTGTAGGTGGTTTTGAGCATTTTCCACAAGCATCCATCATTATTTTATAACTATAGTTAGCAGTATTTGAAATTAATTATATCTAAGGCTCCAGCAACACAATCTGGAAAGGCTGTGACCCACAGTAATTCTGTATGTTCTAACGTTGCTTCTTAGAGTTTCATCATACACGAAACCATTCCAAATTCTTGAAAATATAATACACGATCTCACTCATCATCACTGTATCATCTCATCTTCTCTTAGCAAAACTACACATTTATGTGTACATGCCCTCAAATGTACTTTTTCATAGGAGCACACACTCACCTATATTGTTTTGCATTTAAATATATATTGCTTTTAAATTCTTAAAACAGATGTGACTGAGAGGATCTCTGGTAGCAGAGAAATTAGATTGTGAAGCCAAGTGAGAAAACCAGTAAATACAAACCCATTAAAATAGCATTTTAAATAGCAAGGAGGGTAGAGTTTGATCTCCTCTTTTCCAGGTTTATCTCAGGGCATCTCTACTTCAGTTGATAAAGCTTAAGGCGTTCAAAAACAAAGCAGCCAGAACAACATCTCTCCTTCCTAGGAACTAAGAGTCAACCTTTTAAAGCACAAGTTTCTCTTTTCAGTGGTTTTGAGCATTTTTTGGTCTCTTGAATCCAGACTGCCAAAGCTTAATAGTCATGACTACTTTAAAAAGATACATTTAAAGTAGGCTAAATTCTCCTTTCATGAACTTGAGATGTGCTGAGTACTCCTGGTTCCTGCAGAAATTCGTGGCAGCTCCAAGGTAACTATCACCATCTGATGTCTTTAGTCAGGTACCTATTAGGAGGGGCACTCTCCAGTTTATTCTACAACTTCTTGTTTTTCCCATGAGTTACAAGGTAGAAAAGGACACATGGAATCTGCACATCACATTAGTTGTGCTTACAAAGAGATGCCCCAATGCTGTCAGATATTCGTAGGGCACATTTCCTTTCTACAGATTGGAACTAGGATCCACAAAATTCTTTCATTTGTTTTCCAAGTGCTTCTCCAAAATATCCAGCCATATTTTGGTACACATCACAAAGAAGCCAAACTGAGGGAAGGATGAAAACTTCTCCTCTGCTCTTTAGAGACATAATTAGGACTTGATTTTTATGTTGCAATTCTTTAAGCAGAAGAATTAAACTAAATCATCTGTACCTTGACAGAAACACCTAACATAAAGTTCTCAGTTAACCCTGTATGGACAGAGTAAGCAGGGTGGGCTTTATCACCACACACTGCTCAACAGGAATAAAGCACATTGTTCTCTCTGTTTATCCACCCTCTCTTGTCAGATGCCAGGAAATACTTAAATAGGGAACAGTTATGCTTGTCATGAGCTCTAAGCAAGTAATTATGCAAGCTAATGTTTGCACGTAGCAGACTGTGTTATTCCTATAAATACTGAAACCTACACACAGGCAAATCTCGCAGGTATTTTGTTACTTGTGCCTTTCATGCTGTTGCCAATGTTGCTCAGATGACACTGCAGAAACTCAGGATCATTGGTGAGCAAGTTATCATTTGATACTTGGGAGTCATAGTCACTGTATAACAAAGCTGGGTCCCTCCACAACAGAGAGTTAGAAAGTAATTTGCAGTCCACCGCAACTCCAAGACTCAAAGGGCTGTGCTGTCCTGCTCTCACTATCCTTCGTACCATTAAATCAAACATTCACGTAAGGTATTTGGGACCCGCTTGCCAGATTGTAAAGGTAGATGTTTTTTTTGGCTGTCCCAACAGAGCTGAGCCCTGAAGTGAAGCCAAGACCTGTAATCATTTGCCTTGGCTGAAACAAGAATAAACATACTCTGTACTGTATGCACTTCTGAGGTAATTACTGCCATTAGATCACAGCCTGGAAATGAATTTTAAACCATGCAAAGAGACTGAATACAAAAAACCCCTATGTTAAAATCATGTTAAATGTCCAATTAGAACACGTCAAAGCAAGGAGGGCTCAACTGAAAGAAGGAACTTTAGCTCCAGCCCACTTTGTCAGACCCAGCCACTACAACCCATGTGGTGAAGTTAAACTGTCTCTTGGTAAGGGCTGACTCACAGGCCCAGCAAGAATGGGTCAGGAATCCTATTTGAGGTACTATTGCCTCTAGAAAAATAAACATTGTGTTCCTTTAGCATCACTTAAGGGGTACATTACATCTACTACATGTTTCTGCCTCTGCATTCTTTAATTTCTCTCTGACTGCCTGTCTCCACTGTCACATGTACATTTACCAACTGAGTATCATCCAGTCCAACCTCATTTCATCCAGTTAACTCCTTCCAGACCTCAACAGTCTAAAAAGGGAGGCTTTCATTTCTTTGTAAGGATCACTGGAAAAGGACAGAATATATCAAGAGGGTGAATTGAGTCCAAGTTCTCAATCAGCGTGGTAGCCCAGCCTAGCAGCTTCCCTGGAATGTCGCATCACCTCCCTATTTCAATCCACTTTCACTCTTCACAGCTGTCAAAGAGACAAAAGCCATCCCACACTCCTTCAAACACCACAGAATATCCACAGGAGATCATGAGAGCTCTAGAACCTGACCACCCCAGGAGGGAGCTGTCCTGCAGCAGGACTTCCCTCTGAGACCCCCACTGACGACATCTAATACTGGTGCTGCACTCAGAATTTCCCACCAGCCCACCATCAGGGTCACACATAGCCCTGGCTCCTCAAGCTCACTTCTGTAACAACTCTCTCCTAGAGCCAGATTTACGAATTGTACCATTCCAGCCTTTAAAGGTAATAAAGAAATTAATCTGTTCCAGGGCTGTGCGTGATGCACTAGAAAGGGATTCATGCTCCCAGTTTGGCTGACAAAAACACTCTGCATGGCCACACTGGTGAGACTGGGACACTGTTAAGTGTGTTTGACTTTTCCTTGACCTTGCTGTTACTTTGAAGCCATCACAGGCTGCTGCTCAGAGTGGCTTCAAGGTCCTTTGTTAGACTTACTGCCGTTGACTCATTGACTTGGTGACAACAACATGATGTCTTTAGCTTCTGATTCAGAAAAAAGTCATTCAAATAAAGGATACACTGACAGCCCATTAAGTACAGCAAAGATTGTTGTTGCTGCTACAGTTTCAGAGAGACCTATTTAAAAATAGATTAGGGTCTTGGAAACCACTCAGCTTATTCTGCCTTTTTTCCCCTCTTCCCTGCAAGACAACTTACCAAACCAAACCTGGCATTTGCTTCCTCTCTGATCTAGTTACAACTTCATTATAGCAATATTGGCCAGCAGCAAGTAACTTATTAAATAAATGCCCTTTAAGTGCTTCTACCTGGATAGCTGATTCAGATAACAGAGAGATTGAGGGAAAGAAGGGCCTGGCTCGGCTCTGCCCATTTTCCACCTTCCTTTGAGGCAGCAGAGCCAGGAGGCCATTCCAGCTTTCCAGGCATGGGTGAGCAGCATCTCCCAGTACTGCAACAAGAGGAGAACTGATGCAGCCCTTTCAAGGCCACATCAGGCTTTATAACAATCTTAAAAAACCCCTTCACTCTAATCACCCAGCATTTGTCCTGTGCAGTCTGGCAGATGTAGCTTTGTAGGAAATTTATTTATCTATTTGTTTTTACTTTCTCAACAAAAACAGCTTTCAATCTCTGCAAATCATTTTTCAACGAAAATTATTTTGATATATTTTTACCCCCTGCAAAGTTGACAGTGGCACTTAGGAAGCTATTGTCATCCCCTACCAAGAGACATGAGCCCTGCCTGCTGAGGAAGAGAGCAAAAGGCTCGGGATAGACAGCTTGACACAGTGTGTCACTAGAAGGGTGGTACTGGCTTGGTGATGAACAGCATAGATACCTTTTTTAGAAAAAGTAGGAAAAAATCCCAACCTTCTGAAAGAACATTCCACTTCAGGTACTTAAAATAAACAAGATCAGCTATAACCACTATACTACAGGCTTCTGGGCATGGCTGGCTCTTGATCACGCCTCTTCATGTGGTTCCAACAGCATTTAAAGAATAGCTAAACATTTAATGAACATCCAAAAGAGTGATTAGGACCTTCACAAAACACCAAGACGCCTAATACCTGTCAACACCATCATTAACAGCACAAACCACCACCACCACCCTTTTCCACCACTCTTGCTATGGGAAGCCACCACCAGTAGAACTGTCCAACACAAATAAGGTTTGCAGAAAGCAGGTGACTGTACCTGGCTATTTCACAATGAGGTGCCCAGAGATGACTCAGCTAGACGGGATTTGTTTGTTTGAGCGAGGTGTTTTGTTGTTTGAGGTCTTTTTGAACTTTGAGGGAGAGAGAAGCTTTACGAAAGGATTTGAAAGAAAATCATAGTGAATATTTGACTCAACGTAAGTGCATAAGTATATTAAAAAACTGACATATGCACATTTATGTTTACCATTTCTTCAGTTTGACATGAACAAATGCTGAAATTCAAACATAGTATGAGATGAATGCTCAAAGTTTATGACACACATCTTAAACTACCAGAACTTATGAACATCCACAGGCCGAATAAATTACCGTGCTGCTTATGGCCTTTCAGAAGATCCCACCTTGGTTTCTCATTAGAACTTATTTCTCTGCCCAAGATCACAAGCCTAAAACATATAGTCTTCCAAAGCAGCACACTAGCAAATGTCATTAGATCTGTGAGATAGGAAGTTTATTAAATCCATCATCCATCATCAGTCCTATCCCTTTTCTTTCCTCTAAAAATTCAAAAGTACAATAAAAACTTCAGGTTTTTTATGTTTTATAAGAATCATTTGAGGTAGTCTTGCATTAACTTTGATGTTTGCCTCCTTCAGTGATGTAATACGTGGAACATCTACTTCCTGGACCAGGAATTTTGCAAATATCACTGTATTATTGCAAGAATGTTTACTTGCCATCTAACCTCACTTTAAACCAAACATACAGTGAGATTTTTCCCCTTACAAAGACAAATTGTTAGACAACCTTTTCCACAGGCCTATAATCAACCCTTTAACTCAAACATGAATAACAGACTTTCATTTATCAATTGATCCACTGTTTTTTGGTGGTTTTTTTTCCTCTCTTCACTTTTTTGGGTGCAGCAGATAAAAGACCCGGTTGTACTGTCATAGTCCATTGCTTTGTAACCAAACTCTGCATGAGAGAAACATTCCTCCTTTTTTGTGATGGGGAAAGAAGGAACAGAAAGAGAAAGTTAAGGTTTTTCCCTCTCTTATTTTCCTCTTTGGCTTAAGCTTTGTTGTTGTCATCATTTTGAGGCTTTGGGAGGAAGGTAACTGGAGGTTGTTGTTCGTATAAAAATCTTTGAAAGCCATTGTGTAGGTGAGTCAAAGAGAAACCAAATTAAAAACTAATAGCTTTTGAATTTCAGCAGCCAAAGTTAATGTTGACTAAGAACCAAAAAAGAAGGGGGAGGAGGCAGGAAAAAAAGCAGCCCTACTGAAAGCAAGGGCCAGCTGAGAGATCTAGAGGACGGCAGGCTCTGAAGGGGCAAAGCTGCTCCTTTTGATGTGGGAGGTCTGCAAGTAACCTACTGGGACACTCCCTGGGCTATCTCATTAACCATGTCACCAAAGTCTCCCAAGGTCCAGAGAATCATAACATTATCTCTGACATTACCACACAGATACAAGCTTCCTTAGGCAGTCTATAAACATGCCTGTACTAACCAATTCATCGTGGTTTGACACCTCTGCAAGAGCTGGATGCCCTTTAGTGAGCCACATGAATTGCCCCAGTCATTCATCAAAGTTTCTCAGAGTGCATTTCACACAGCATTAAATTTAATTAAAGCAACATTGACTGCATTGTAATCCTCTGGAGGCGCTTTGTCGGAAAGAGCTGGAACACTTTCTACTTAAACATCTATTGTTTAGGTGGGATTTTTTTTTCCCCTCTTCCATTGTTTGAACGCAAGTGATTTGCTGCCTCTCCTTGTTTTTTATTTAAAAACTCGTATGTCATGAAAAAGTTCTGTCACGCAAACAGAAATCCCAGCCTGACATGACAAATAGTTCAGATCCCATGCACTTGTGTGCAGATGCTGGAGAATATGGAGGATTGCTTTAAAACTGACAGACATGTAAAAAAACCCAACCCTTGACACACACAAATGAAGATTAGTAGCAGAAAGGATGTGCGCAGTTAAAGCCACCTGTTTGTCAGCACACATCCCCGTGATGTCTTCCTGCTTTGGTGCACCAGTCAGGGGCCACTGTCACCTCCCCTTGGTGCTGGAATGAATGGTGGCTCCAGATGCACCGAGTGCTCTATAGTCCAGGCCACCTTTGCCAAGACCGGTGCTTGCACCAAAACCCTATGTCAGTGCAGGGCTCTACCAGCATGCATTCTTGGTGGAGGAAGCACCAGGCAGAATTCAAACCTTTAAGTCTCTCTTTTGCTAGGTCTGCTCATCCACACTGGAATCCCACTGGTTTCGTTTACCTTGTATTTTACTGACCCCTTCTAGGTCAGCATCAAAAGCCAAGCTTTTTTCCCCATCCTGCTAGTTGTCTCTTGGTCCTTTCTGCCAGACACCAGCAGTGTAAAAGCCCTACTCTTCTGTTTGATGTTAGCCTGGGAGAAGACATGACACACAATTCTCAGAAACATAAATTTTATGTTATGATTATTTCAACACTGCACTACAGTGAAAACAGATGGAAGCACTGTTTTGCCCAAGTGAAGATAGTTTTCCTTCTTGTGATCAGGAGCAGTTTTTGAGAGCTCTTTCTCTGCATGCAGTAGGCAGAGTGAGATCTCATACCTTCATGAACAACATAGCGGAAAGTCCTTTGTTGTTACAAATGCAAACTGCAGAACAGACTAAGGAAAATCTATCTACAATAAAATCTGGTGGCTAAACCACTGATTTTGCTACCCTACTGTCGCCTCACTCCCCTGTAATTTAGTTTACTTCTGTGCAGTGGTGGTGTTCCATTTTTCCTCTTACCAAATCATTTGAGATGGCAAAGACAACTTCTCAGTCTGTCTGCTATGGAGGTATGGAATAGCATCCTCCTTGCTTTGTTCTCCAGCATGTAATCCTGAAAAATCAACCTCATTATTATTACTGCAGTGGCCTGCAATCAGATCTTTCTGTAATTCAGATCTTTCTATTTCTTTGTGGTTTTAATGACGAGAGTAGAATAGAGGGCACTTACATTGCCATCATTCACAGTTATTAGTAGAGGATAAAAAAAAAAAAAAAAAAAGAAAGTATAGTTTTGTATTTCTGCAAGAAAAAGCGACTAAGCAATTCTGCCCAAAAAATGGACCTGCCTAGGCTTCGAGGTTTCAAAGGACCTGACAGGGGGTCTTGGGAGAAATTCTGTGTTATGCTCGGCCAAGGTCAATGTTATTGTTTATCTCAGAGACGTATTTATTTCCAGTTCTCAGTACTTCTCATGGCTCCTCATGTGAGATCCTCTGCTGCCATGCCGTCATGGAAATGGTTCCATAAAATAACAGGAGGTGCTGAAGAATCAGATCATTTTCATCACAGGATGTGCCCATCTATGCCACAGACTCAGTGCACCGCAGTGCCTACCAGCTCAGAACTAGTTTCTTATTGCTTGCCAGGTCTGAGATTAAGAGAATACCCAAAAAGAGATCCAAGCCCTGCACAGGTCCTGGACCTCAGGGCACACTCCTCATCCAGGTAAAAGTATAGCTACAGTTAAGCAGAAGTGATATGAATCCAAAACCAAAATTGCTTTTTCAAAGCTGTAGGCTGAGAGTTTATGCAAGTCCTCAGCTGGTGAGAACTGAAGAAGCTTTACAGAAGGTATGGAGAATTGGCTATTGGTGGCTCTGGAAGAAAGACCCTCCGCTTTTTATCTCCCCATAGCTCTAGAGCCCTAGAGCTAAAGGAAGAAGACCAATTTGTGTAGATATAACCAGTTTAATTCAAGCAACCCAGCCTCACTGTGGCGCAAACACCACCTTTTCCATTCTTCATACACACTCACTAACTGAGAAGAGAACCTCACTAATGCAACAAAATAAATTCCCCCCAGAAAACCTCAACACTCAAATTCAACATTTTTGCTTTAGAGAAAAACACAGCTGGAGAAAAAAACCCATAGCCTCTATTCTTTAATAGCTTTCACAGGAATTTTGCCTTGTGCTGTTTGAGTAGAACAGAGCTAAATGCAAAGCTGAAGTAAAGGTACAAGTTCTCTATATCTCACACACACAGAGGCCATCAGATAGCTGTTAATGCTGCTCTAGGGTGCTGCCATCTGCAGAGTGCTGCATTAGTCATGCATGGCATGCTGATTTTACTACTGTAATTGCACACGTTTTCACACCCCCCATCACAGCCTCGACGGTAAAACTTGTGCATAACATTATACTTTAGACGACCTCCTGCTGACTTAGAAAGAAAAACTCTAACTTTATTCTATTCTCCCTTGGTATTTACTTCAGTTTCCCTTTCAAGCTTCTCAAACACACAATAAGCTTTTGATTATCAGGGTTTTAAGTGCTTCACTGGACACCCAGTGTGTATTTATGAATGGAATTAATAAAGAAGTAATCTGACTCCATCAAGGGAGTATTTTCAGCTACTCTTAAGTATCACTGAGCAACACAAGTAGAAACTGAGAAAAGCTAGAGGCCTCCAGCCTTCATTTTTTACATTTATTTAGTCACATCCAGTAAAAGTCTTAGAAATTAACATTTGTTGTATTGGGATCTCTGTACAGCTAATTAATTTAATGAACTGAAAAATATATTGGGGCTGCACATGCAAGCAATCCAAAATATAGAGCTACTTGTCTTGCTAAAAAAAGGCAGTAATATTACCACTCTTTAAGACAAATCATTTTGGTTTAGGTTTTCTCCCTCCTCCACACAAACATTTCAAGTCACATTTTCACCCTTTTTTTGCAATTTTCAGTGAATTCTCATAGAAATTCTTGGAGTCCAGATTGCAGGTTCCTTATAAATAAATCATGAACTCAAATGAGATGTCCCAAATAAAAAAAAAAAGGAAGAAGCAGAGCAGATGTGTTAAGACTTGCCTTGACAATATACACTATTGTTCTTAACATTAAGGACAAGTATTTTGCCCCTAATATTAAATGCTCATGAAGGTTTCAATGGGTGTATTTAGAAACATATCTAAAATCAAGCTAGTTCTGTTGCAAGACACTGTCTACTGTCCTGAGAACTTCAGCCGACCCTCTGGTGAATTAAGTTTTTTTGATGTACCAGAAATCAGGAACAAAAAAGAAAAGCAAAAGGGAGGTTGGGACATTTCAGGCACAACACGTATCAAGGACTAGTTTAAATCTCTCTAAAGAAAAGTGCTGAGAAGAAAGACTTCCCAGGATAGATAAGGAAGAATACAGAGGCCTTCCAAGGACTTAGATACTGCCACAGGACCAGGGGTACGGGTGATCCACACTCTGCCAGGCAGCAGCTTCCAGTGGAAGCCAAAGCAGGGGAGGTACAGCAAACCTTCAGCTGCTGTTTCACAACATCAAGCTTCCTCAGGTTTTAGCCAAAACCCCTTTCTTTATTGCTTTATAGGTGAGACCATCTCTGCAAGAAGTGGTGATCATTTTTACATCTGTCAATGTCAAGGCACCTGCCTCCTTTGAGACATCGGGGTCAAAAAATGTTAGTATTTCTTTGCATTAATTCTGATGTCACAGCGAGATAATAATTGTGTCTTACAAATGATGACCCAAAATATGATGTGGGGAAGACTAATAAAACTGTGGCATTTTTATGTATGTATTTATATGTATATCTTTAATACTCAAACCAAGGAGGACATTCTCCCACATGAGAACCAAACTGAGGCTTTCTCCTACTTTTTCCACCTAGGGAAGTCCCACTCAATTTGCTAAGCATACCTTGCCTGGAGAAGGAAAGTGTGTGTCCTGCCAGTGTGTCCTCTGCACCAAACCTCTGATAACACACGGGATGGTTTCCCTGACAAAAACCCCCATGCTGTGCAGCCACAGCAACACAGCCACCTCCTGCCTCATTGTAAATGCCCAGACTAGGCAAACAACACAATTCATGGTTATTCAGGCAAATTTGGGCCACCATGATGGGAAAGGTGCAGAGGGAAAACATTATGACCTAAGCTCTTTTGAAACAATCGGACAGTTGATAGATGAGCATCCATAAAATGACAAAGGATCCCTGTGTAAAGTCCCTTGCTACCAAGGTCTTCTCCCCGGGAAACTAATTACCCTGTACTGTCAATGAAAATACTATTTTTCTGGCAATTATTTTCCCTTTTCAATGACAAAATGACCACAAAAAGTCATCTCGCCTCTAATTTTTGGTCATACTTGAATTAAAAACATCATGCAATACTGTTCATGTGATTTTAGTTCATTTAACTCCATAAATCCATGGAAATTCTGAAACAGCAGGAATGTGTTTTTATGATGCTGATTTCCAATTGCTGTTTGCAGTGTGGCTCCTCTGAAAGGCAGCAGAGACAGTAGGTTATTTCCAGGCTGCCGTAGCAGTAGTGAGAGAGGGTAACAGTCTTGATGGAAGTTGCTAAAGGCAAAGTGTTATCTAAAAAAATGTGTTTTTAACAAATATGGGGCGGTGCAGTCTTCTTCCTCAAGTGCTGGGTTCAATTCCCTTTGGTTAAACTTGCAATGCAAATTTGTCTTTAAGATGCACATGTGTAAAAAAGCAGGGAGGGTCCTAATCCAGCCTGCAGGAGTAGTTAATTCTAACCCTTGGGAGGCTCAAGACCCAAAACTACGACAAAAGTTTAAGTGTTACTTGACTTGTCTATATGACCTAATTTACATGCTGCAAGATTTACAGATCTTGAAAGCTGAATTTGACTCCAAAAAGTGTTTTTAGGACACAGGGAACCAAGATAAGGTGGATTGTTTCTGCTTAGTTTTGTTTTTTCCTTTCTCCAAACCATTGCAGAGTCTGTCATAGTCTATAAATCTATAGAAATAAATGACGCTAATTCTGAAACTTAAGCCTCAGACCACTTTTTATCAGTGCTAGAAGAAAATAAAGATTTTTTTTCTAAAGAAGAAAACAATTAATTTTGTTACTCAAAATTACCTGCTTAACTCAAAGTTTTAGTGCTACTCATGAGAGTATCACAAGAAAAATGGTTTAGTAAAATAATCCAGCATCTAACCACAAAAGTATAAGGGCAAAAGTTTCCTAATTGAATTGACAATCCATTAGGCATCAGCTCTCCTGGAAAAAAAAAAAAATAAAAATGGAGAATCAAGGTGTCCCTCAACTAAGTGTAAAGAGGGATTATACTTAGCCACAGAATCCCACACTCAAGAACTACACAAACCGTCATGGACTACCTCTACCTGTGTGTGTTATCCAGAGCTGGGAACTCTGAGTAGCCAAGCAGGTAGGACAGAAAAACTGGAGTGATTGACCAAACCAGAGAGAAAGAGCTGTTGAGAAAAGGAACATCTTTTACCTGCTGACCCAGTCACTGTGGCCACAAGGACCCCAGTCCACAAAATTAACTATTACTCCAACTAATAACTGATAAACCCTGTTGCAAAACTTGTTTTGATATTAAAATACACACACGGGCCTATTTTAACAGGCAATTAAATTACCAGTGTCAGCCAGCAATTCAGTGTAGTTAAAAACAGTCAAGGTCAGTGGGAGCCTGCTGATGATGGAGTTCAATTCAAACTTTAGTTCTCTCAAACGGTGGGACTGAAGCTTTCATGATGTTAGCACAATGTGGCAGTCCGGAATCTCCCAGTTGCTGCATTTCATGTTCGAGTTGTTGTCAGCTTCCCCTGGGTAACATTATCACCTCCAGTAAATGTTTTCACATGATCTACTAAAGACAAAAGCCTCTGTTTCCCAGTATAATTTCTTCTACATTGCAGAGCACATTGAAAAATCACCATTCTTAGCATCTCTGGGAAAAAGCCTTATTTCTTGCTAGAGCATCTTTCAGCAGGGAACAGTAAGCAAGAAAAGGAGAAGAGCTTCTCTGTTCATTTCATTCTGTGCCATCTTTGCATGAGTCAGGATGCAAAGTAACTCGAATAGTAAATGTCACAAAACTATGCACCTCAGCAAGTGAAATAATCAGCTCTGATATTGTTTGGACAGACTTATTTTTAGTAGAAGAAATATCAGCTTTTCAGGTTTCTTATGAAATGCTATTACTCAAGTATAAGGATCAACTCTGTGTTGACTATAAATAATTAAAAATATAACCAGAAATGCTTATTTGAAGAATTTCACCCATAAAAGGAAACTTGGAAAAAATACAAGTTACTTAATCAAATATGCAAGATAGTATCTGTAAGAACATTTGTCCTAGGAAAGGGAATCTGTTTAGACAGCCAAATCAAACCCCCATCAGTTAAGTCTAATTCGTTCTTCACTTTTCCAGTTACAGCTTCTCCTTGGGAGGAAACTTCAGTGGTCTGTAACCTCATGTTACAGCCCTATTCACCAAGACCTCATACCTGTATGGGACAATCCATTCTTTTAACTCACGACTTGTCGAGGGTTCTGAGTCTGACAGCACCAGCCTTGCTTCAGCAAGAGTCAGCTGATGGACGTTGCTGATAGGGAATTTAATCTAAATTAAGTATCATATGGACTTTGCTCTGTTAAACAAAGACCACCCAGATAACTACAGTGTAAAAACCAAATTTGATTCTCTGCTTATACCTATAAACTAAGAGACTGGGGTGAAGCCACTAAGTCAAGCAACTGCAGAACTGGCCTGAAGCCCTCTTACAGATTTCAAGTGGTGAAGAAAACTGCCAGTGCCTGAAGGATTCATTCATGTTCCAAGGACATGTTTGTCTTTCTTCACTAAAACTGCTTTGGCATTTATTCAAAAGGGGTACAGAGCAATTCAACACAAGCGCAATAAAAGTTTTCAGCCACACAATACCATATCTGCTGCAACAAGAATTACTCAAGTGGAAAGAGTGCCTAATCTGCTCTTACTTTGTATGCACAAACATAGAAATCCATCTTTGAGCTACACACAGGTAAATGATTCAAAATACTTCCCACAATTATTCACGAGTTTAAAGCAAAAAAACTACATTGCAGACATTCTTTTTGATTTGTTTCAACCAAAAAAACCCTCCACAAAGTCAGGTTTTACACCTTTTCTCATAACTGGAAGATTAACTTAAAATTTATTTTCACTGAGAATTGAATGAGAAACTGAATTTTAGGGCTTAAGTTTCTGCATTTGCCAAAGACGAACAGTACAAAACCAATAAAAAGAAGGTCAGATTGCGTAAGATTTTTAGCATGAGACATCATGTTGCACTTTACCTCTGCTAAAGCTAGACAGTAATTTAGTTCCAACTTTAGTAAATTTTTTCACCTCAGTAGTGTAAGCATTTCACACCTTGCTTAAAGTATCCATAACCTTCAAAGGAAAAAAAAAATCAATGGAGACTTATTTCCTGCTGCCTGGACTGTAAAAAAGAGGTGCCTTTACTTGGCCTGCTTGTTTGCCACTCCAGCAGAAAGCACTACAAATTGATTTTTACAAGGCATTTGATACAACTACCATCAAGACCAGTCAAAGGAAGCACAACACAGAGCCCCATAATCAGCCATATTGTACTTTATTTAAGCAGCAACACACTTAAGGGGAGGTTAAGAGCGTACACTTAGAAGTAAAACATGATACTGTTTTATCTTCTGTGTCAATGACAATAAATAAAAGCCCAGTGAATAAAGAAATGTATTTTCTTTTAAAGAGTGGTGGTTTTAGTTAGAAATTGATTATTGGTTAATCCCAGCTTCCACTATGCTTCACACTAGCACATTGGACCTCGGATGACTGAACATAAAGAAGAAAAGTGCTGTCGCTGTGAGCCACTGTTGAGAAATGAAGACTTGCTCTTCGCATAGCATAGGAAAAGAGAGATCTTTATTATTTATTTCCAGCTTATATAGGTTCTTGAAAGGTCACTCAGATTGGTCAGTTCATAACCTCCCCCTAGGCCCGATTGGCCAGGTTCGANAAAAGTGCCATCTGCGTAACACTGATGGTGATATAGTTATCAAGGGATGGAAATGTCTTCAAAGCAGACTGCTCTCACACCTTGAGAAACTAAAAATCTTACCTGCAAATATTTGCAGAACCCATTGTAGAAAACATTACACCAATTTTAGTGACAGTTTATCAGCAGATTTTGCCAATGTTGCCTGCAGTGACTAGAGTCAGGCTCAAGGTTCTAACATTAAAGAATACTGCTTTTGCCTTCTCATATATGTCAAATCCATATTTTACCCAATTTTCAATGACTCTTCACTGCACTAGAATTACAATTTATTAGAATAAAGCCCTTCAGGGAATAAAAGACATTAAACTTGAGCCAAGGCAAGGCTTAAAGCTCTCTCTGTTAAACAGTGAGGCATGATATGGTGTACAGGTAAGTTTTGCAGAAAGTCAAAATGTTTCTTTTTGTCAGAAAGTCTAACCTGTTCAAAGTACACATCCTGTTTACACTAAATTGATTTCAAACCTTACACGTATATAGATCTTAGTGACTTGGAAACATAAAACTATTTTTTTTCTATGATGGGGGAAAAGAAAGATTTACATATCATATCATATCATTCATGAAAAGGCATTGGGAAATGAAAATGGAGGGAATCATTTACCAGACTGGAAATTTAACAACTTGGCAGTGTAGTTCTGTGACAGGTCATGAGCTCAAGAAAATCACCTAATTAACTTACTTGGCCAAGGGCCAAAGAAAATAACTCTAATCCTTTAGAATTTGATAATCTGATCCATAATCACAAGGGCAAAATCTGCATGTGGACTTTCCACAATTCTAGCTACATGAACTATTATCCTAGCACAACAGGGAACTACAAAAGGTTGATCCACAGCCCAAAGCTAAATGTTTAAATATGCTTTCAAAATGCGTCTGGGAGATGGGATCTATTCCAAGAAAAAGTGACCCTCTCTCTGGGAGGAAAAAGAAAAATGCATCTCCAAGCTTTGGCAGGACTTACACATGTATTTCTGAAAGGTGCCACAGCAAGATTTGGAAACTCTTTGTAGCCTTTTTAAATACCATCTGTGGCCCAGAAGTTGGCCTCCCCAAAGCAGATGGTTCTCAGTAGTCCTTGCACAATAACTAAAACTGGGATGTTTTTTGTTGTGTTGTTTTTTGATTGGGTTTGCTAATTTTTTTTTTTACAATAAAGACTGTATTACGCAAGTCCTTAGACTAAAATCCACATTCTAGAAAAACAAACAACAAACAACTCAATCTGTGAAAATTCTGTTGAATGAAACATTAAGTCACCTTTAGTTCTGAAGTTTAACTCCCCTGAATGGCAGGTGATGGAAAGAACCCTCTCTGATTTTACAGCCCTTATAAAAGTCACATTTCGGAGATTAGAACAAACAAGAAAAAAAGAAGTACAAAATGAATTGGTGGTGGTCCTGAAGACGCTATTTCTGTGTTCTTTGCTATTGTAAATTCCAGAAAGCAAGTGGAGTTCACAGCATCTACGAATGAGATACTTCTACGCTCATAGCTTCTGCAATCCCCACAGAGACAGAAAGAGATTATATTACAAAGAGCAATGAACTACTGTAGTAATTGCTCTGACAAACTCAACAGAGAAGACAGAGTGCATAATGCTGATGAACTGGTGCCCTCTGAAAGTCACACTCTTAATTCCAATATTATTTAGTAAATGTTAAATATATCCAAGTGATAGAAATCTCTTTCAATGCAAATCATAAAATCATAGTACCTATTTAAGACCTCAATTGTATAGTCTCTGGTCTTTCTTCCACAAAACACATTTCCATATATTTTAAACACTATTTTTAAAAATTCAGGGTCCGTTTCCTCTTTTTTTTTTTAATGTCCCATGATCTAAATTTTAGATTCTGCTCTTGCTACATTAATAGACATCACCTACTCAAAATATTGAAGTTGCGCATTCATAATATCACTGGCTGTTAAGAGACTCAAGTGGGACCCTGAAGACAAGTCCTGGTATGCAGGTAATGAAGGTGACAGTGGTTTTCAAATATAATCTCTTTAAATTGAGAAACCAACATTTCATTTCAGGAATAAACTGTTTGTCTTTACTCATTAACAGTCTTCCCCAGCGGTAACTCATCTCCCTAACCTCTCTCTGTAAGTATTCCCCAAAACTGGATGAGTTTGAAAGCATTTATACACATTGGCGCTTCCTCCAAGTCCAGCATGCATTTTTGTGACATTAGCAGTAATAGTCTCTTTGTGCAAAATTCAGATGTGCCCACTCCATTGCTGACTCAAAGCACATGGAAAAAATTAACTGGAACCCTAAAATCCAACTAGTGTGAATGAGAGACAATGAAGATGTCCTGTGAGCATCTGAGTCTCCAATTAAAGACCTTAAGCCTATTTCAGGTACCCAGGTGCAAGCTGTTTTCATCATCAGAGCCCATCATTCGATATCATCTGCTTTATTGCTTTTAACTGGCTGAATACTTTTCTATGTCTTGTACTTTAGCACTTCCAAGTGGAGCTATGGTCCATCTTAAGCACTATCAGAAGCTCTAAGAAAACAGCTGTTATGACTTCCTGCTCTTTTTCAAAGGCTACCTTGTTGCTGACTGAAGTTTGAATTTCTTACAGGTCAAATTCTGTAACCAAGCATTCCATCATTTCCACTGCAATGATACTGGAATTGCAGTTTTATACAGCAAATCCACATTTCTCTGTCTCTGAGCATACACGAAATACAGTGTCTTCACGTTAGATGATAGGAACAGATGTACTGCATCAGACCCCAAGTCACATTTGGTCCAGCACCCTGTCTTCCACAGCAGCCAACAGCACAAAATTAAGAGAAGAGTAAAGAACACAGAAGTATTGAATTATTTTGCACACACAGGCATCAACAATCCGGGTCTTAAGAACTTTCTAAGCCAGGGGTTAGTATACTGCTCTTAAAAGCTGTGGAAAAATACACCCTGGACTTTGTTTGTCTAACCACTTTGATATATTCATTGTTCTACATCCACTGAAATAAATCAGGATAAGTTCAAAGAGGTAAGCATGTGTAACTTTTTCTTAATTAAAAAAAAAACCAAACACGTCCACCAAAATCTTGCTATCAGTTCATCTTCCACAGGTGACATGGTAAACAGCTGTTCTCTCTTTGCCTTCCTCATCCCAGCCTGCTCTCTACACAGCTCTCTGATAAACCCCTCTAAATAATGGGACAAAATCTACGTACTCTGATTTACAACGAGGAAAAAGAAATATAAAAACAACAACAACAATATCAAAAAACCCAGGAAAAAACTCTTTTTTGCCTCACCACATTTCTCCCCATATAATATCCTCTGAAGGAAGGCTGCATATTCATTTTTCATGGAATCATTTGAACAGATTGAGCTGTGGGACAGGGATCTGGATCTAGGACAAGGTATAGAATGGGGGGGGGCATTGTTTGCTTTTTTGTAAGATAAAGGTAAATAGGGAGGCAAGACTTTCCTTCCATTAGGAGAACTGAGAAAGAAAATCCTTGTGTATTAGGTAATTCATCTCAGAGTTGTCCACCATCATTTTCCCTCTCTAGACCTCACAAGAAAAAAGGCATCTTAGAGCAAAAGAGAAATGCTGGTGGACGTCAAACATTTAGAGGAGTAGATCACAGGCTGCAGTGGAGATGGCAGGGCTGTGAGCAGTGCCAAGAGAAAGTGATGCATAAAATCATTAAATGTGAAGGGCTGGGCAACAGTGCCTAGACTTATCTGGAAGTTTAATCAGAGAGAAGAATTGCAAAAGAAAAGAATAGAGATGGCTGAAAGCTGCAAAGTTATGTGTGCGACCTTTTTATAACAAACTCCCCGTTCTCCCCCCAGCCACAGAGCGAAAAAAAGGACAAAAGAAAAGAAAGGCCAGGTAATCTCAGTGCATTCTTGTACTTATTATCAAATGAGTATGCACTTATTTGTAGTTGGCTTTCTCAGGAATGCAGTTGTGACTAAGGCACAGGCTTACAGCTGTTTACTGAATTCTGTCTTCACTAAGGGAGACCGGCTTTCAATTCTTAGCTCATAGAAGATGCAGATAGCTTGCCAGAAATGTTTGGACCAAATAACACGTCTGTGAGTCACTACATCACTGTGCGGGCTTTAGATATCAAAATTCTGCCATGAGCTTGAGTGTTTTCATGCTACAGGACCCGTATGTGAGGCAGGCTGTATCCCTTCCCCTCACACTCAGGAGCTATTCTGGATGACTGAATACCACCAAATCCTTTAGAAAAGTACAGTGGGTTCTCAATGGACATAGGCTGTGAAGGAGACCATGTTATGCGTGGAGAGGTGTAAAAACCTATCTCTCAGCTCGATCAAGCTCTCTGTGGCCACACAGGGAAATAAATGACAAATGAGCTTTGTCATTTTGATCTTTGAATGCCGCCTTTCAGAGAGACAGTCCCACTCAAAGGAAAGAGTTGGAGGCCCATCAAGGCCAAGTGGGACATAATATAGCATAGTGTAGGGGTTTGAGGAGTTCTTTTGTTTTGTTGGGTTTTTTCTTTCTTGAGGAATTTTCCCCATAGGTGTGGCTAATGGACCATAACGACTGGACACTTCACAGACAAAGGGGGTTGTCAGCGCAGGGGAGAGGGCCGGTGGCCCCTCTCTCGTTAACTGGGAGTCCCCAGGGGGGGGGAAAATACCGCGAGACAGGAGACTGGAGACGGCAGGGCGGGGGGACAGCCCTGTCTCTGGGGCTGGGGCACTCTCGGTCTCAACTGGGGAAGAGGAGGCGGCCGAGGCTGTTTGGAGAGGAGTTTTTCGGCTGTCATCGGGGACCAGCCTGGTCCTGCTTCCTTTGCCGCGGGGTGAGCCCCTGCTCGTAAGAGCAGCCCTTCAGACTGAGACCTTATTAACATCCACCTCACTAAGGGAAGGACTTTCTTACCATCTGCCTGGGAGCCCCGACCCCCTCCTCTGCCTGCCTCCCTGGGAGCCCGGCCCCCGCCGCTTCTTTCCGGGCTGCTTCCAGCCTTCGCTGCTCTGTAGCCGCGCACCTCCTGCCTGCCGAGACCTCCCGGGGATTTTCCCACTGCAGCTCCAGAGCGTGATACATCTCCTCCACCATCCCAAGGCTTCTGCTCGTCTCTGCTGTCCCAGCTTGCCGCCGGAGCGCCCCTGCCAGCTGTGCCCGGCACGGCGCCAAAGGGGAAAGTTCCTGCGGTCGAGACGGCCCGTTACTGGGTTTTTGTGGTTCTGTTTGTTGTTAATGCCAAAGTTGTTGGTTTTGCCTCATTAGATATACTAGTAAAGAACTGTTATTCCTATTCTAGGATCTGTGCCTGAGCGCCCCTTAATTTCAAAATTATAACAATTCGAAGGGAAGGGGGTCCACATTTTTTCCATTCCAAGGAAGGCGTCTGCCTCCTTTAGCAGACACCTGTCTCTCAAACCGAGACACATAGCTTGGCTGGTTTTTTTCCAGGTGGTGGACCTGGCCTGAGACAGAGTGTCTTAAAATGGTTGCTGTTAAAATTAGGAAGTGTTCTGCTTGTCCTTTCTTATTCATTAAATCAGTTATTTACTTCCGTGCTCTACACGCTTTACACCCTGTCTTAATCTTTTCCTGTTGAAAGAGCCAACTTTATAAAACTGCAGGCAATATGCTCATGCAGTGGTACAACAAAGTTTAAAGGAAAAAAGGTGTCCTGCAGGTCACCTCATGGTCAACCAACATAAAAAGGTGTAGAAAAACAGCTGACAAGCTGAAATTAAACCCTCTAATGTGGGCTGACTAAATATCCCTTTAAATGCTAGTATTTGTCCAGACAGCCTGTTTCTCCAGGACTCTGTTAGCTATGGATCTGACTGATAGAGACACTGAAAGAGCACCACCCAGGTTTAGCTCCAAATCACAGAGACTGCCACTACTGCAACCAGCAGGAGTGTAGAGAAAATTGCTTCCCCAAAATCCAGCACTGCGTTGCATAGTGACCATCTAGCACTTCAGTAAAGAGGGCTCTCTATCTTGTAGATCCATAGCCCTAACAGCTAAACAAAAAGACTCTTCAGATTCTTGCAAGAGGACGAGGCTTCTAAGACAGGGAAAAAAGAAACAATTTTTAATTTCTTATGGAAATAGGCATCCGAGTACAAGACTAGATTAACAAGACTCACAAGTGTAAATTGGACAACATGCCCATCTTGTAAAGGAATTTGTGGTGGTGTGTTCCTCCTAATCTTTCATAGAAATGTAAGGGGATGCACAAATTTCGAAGTGTCTACAGGCTCTTTGTCAAGTGGCATTTTCATATCAATGGCCTTTGAAAAGCCTTCCATAAACCCAGGGATAAACACAAAAGGCTTAATCCCTCTTGCTTCCCCCAACATTTACACAAGTGGTTGATATGCAGCCTGGGGTGTTTTGAAGAGACCTGATTTTCAGTGACAGAAGAATTAAAATTTGGAGGCTAATAAAACTGAGCAAGATCAACTGAGACTTCTAGGTTGTTTTTTTTTTCTTAATATTTTGAGGGATCTTATGATACTACCACACTAAAGGGTACTGTATAGGGACATGTTTGTGAATGCCAGGGTTAAGTTAGACCTGCGACTCAATTTCTCCCTCTCTTTTTTTTTTTTCCGCTAAGCAACACTGTTAGACCTCTTTTCACCAGCCATGTTTTACTCATTCTTTTGGGGCCTACACTGCAAATCTAGTCCATCTAGACTAAAAGCATCGTTCTTTTCTCCCTTTTACAAGATAACTGGCATCTCCATCAATCCTGGGTGCCAAGATGACCCCAAATCAGTTGTGTCTTCTGCTGAGGGTGCTCCCCTGAGCCTGACTTCACATCCCAGCTCTGAACACAGAGCGCACAGTGGGCTCTGTTTGGTCACTGGCTCTCGCTGCAGCTGTGCCGGTTGCTCAGTGGGGAACATGTTTGTTCTCACAAAGAATTTAACAAATTAACTATGAACAAAGTAGCCTGGAAACAACATAGATTAACACATGCTGTGTCATGCCAAGAAGCAGCTTGTCAGACTGTTGTTTTCGCAAATGTGAAAGGAAAATTCCCAGGACCCCCTAAATATACGGAAATGTTTCCATGTTTAGCTGTGTTGGAAAAGAACACAATCATTGCTAAGGAGAAATAAGAAACACACAGCCCAGAAAAAAATAGGCCATAACAAGGCTCCAAGGAAGCACTTGCAGCACAAACCAGATCAAACACAGGGAAGAATCTGTCATCTTCCTATAGACTCCACAACCAAATGAGATGCTGAGGATGAATTTGGGGATCACCCACATCTATTTCGTTAACGAGCATGGGGAAAGCCCAAACCTGAAATCTTACAGATGTTTATCCCTCTTTGCTCCTATCCATGAAGGAGCAGCTCTGAGTACCCTCTTGGCCTTAACATGAAATGGGTGTCTGCATTAGCCCTCAGCCAGAGGACCTTTAGCCAGAACAGACCTTCTGTGAGGGGCTGAGTACAAAATAGCCCAAATCTCTTCAAGGCAAAACAAACAGATGAACTCAAAATATGTTGACAAATGTCTAGTACTGTTCAATGCTCTCTAGTTGGTTCCTGCTGCAAAATAGTAAATCATCATGCAGGGATATCTTAATTTCATTTACATGACCCCTGTGAAGAAGTTCATTAAATTCTACATCATCTGGTAGTGCTACTTTTATTATACAGTAACCCCTTTCACATACACCAAAAGATGGATTTGAAAGAATTTAAAACCACCCTGAAAACAGCCAGGATGGTGTAAATTTACTAAATCCATCTATTGGGAGTGAAGCCATTGGGTTGTTTCAGCCTAAAGGGAATAAGGGAAAGAGAAAAGTCTAACAGCAGAAAAATGCTTTTGTAAAGGTGATAGGAATCATCTGCTCCAGCAGACATTGTTAATGAGACCAAACCCAACAGGATTAGGTTGCAGCAAGGAAGACTCATCTCAGATATGAGCAAAAAGTTTCCAATAGGAAAAAAGAACAGGCTGCCATCACAGGCAGTCCTGTACAACTGGCTGGGCAGACTACTGTGAGGATCTGCCTTGAGTCTGACAATTTGGCTATGTCATCTCCCTTGCAACCCTATTTGTTTCCATGATTTTACCAAACTGAAACAATGAAAACCTCGAACTTAGATAGAAAAACATAGTCAAAACACTAAAAGAAAAAGCAGCAAGTGAAAGAAATCAAGACAAGATCTTAGGAATCTTTGAAACCATCAATTATGGCTGATGGCAGCTGTCACAGTAAATGTGATCTTTGATTCTTGAAATGCACGAATTTCAGAATATTACTGATGCTTAGGATATAAGCCCACAAGCTCAGTGTGCAAGGCAATAGGATGCCAGGTGAGACGGCACAAATTCTGGTCCTTGGGGACCCGATTACTGACTAATTAACTATGATCAGCAGAAGCCTTTGTTCAGGACCTGGCACACGTATTCTGTGGTGAGCACCTGCCATGGCTCACTGATCCTCCTGGGAACATGGAAAATACCTCTTGGAAACCTCACTATCAGAAAGTTTTTAAACAAAAAGATACAAACACAAAACCAGAGCAAACAAAACCTCAAAGTTCTTCATTAACTGGGAAAAGCACAACAGTGTAGATTAGTTGTTCACAGGTCACATTGGGAAGTTTGAAGCCACAGTCCTTTGCAGCAGCTACAACAGCTACCACTTGGGTTGTGCTTTTTGCTGAGTTTTACTAGCCACAATATAAAATTTACACCAGGACTTAAGAGCAGATGGGAGCCCTCTGCCACCAGGGCCTCTGCCACTGGCCCTCGCAAAGGTCCCTGGCGCTGCCCCATTTTAAACACACCAAGATGGCTTAAAGTCTCTTCAAAGTAGTTTAAATATGCTGGTCACATGCTATTACTTTTTGGCCACATACCATGCAGTTACAAGCCCAGAATTTGCATCTCAAATGCCCATTTACCATCTCCTCTCCAAAGATAATTTTAAAATAAATGGGCTTACTTATAGGATTGAAGGTTTCTTCTTTGAACAGAGCTCAGAGGCTTTAACTCACCTGCGCAGCTCAGAAGAGTTTCATCAGTACAATGGATATGTGTTTTCATCTACCACAGTATTTGATTTCAACACACAAAGAAGCAATATTTTACACTGTCTCATTTATGCAAGGTGAAAACAAATTTATTGTGATGGTGGTAACCTGCAGTGTTAGTCTTCCCTTATGAAAGAGAAAGCTAAAATTACTCAGGAGTGTACTTGGTGCATGGGTTCCCTCAACTTATTTCTTGGCTTTCATTATGAAAGAGGTGAAGCAGAGAAAGCGAAACAGTTGGGAGAAGGTCATTTTGATGCTTTCTTTAATAACAATTCCTACCCTTACTCTGGCTGTAACTGTAGTGGTTTTTGTATTGGAGGGAGGAGTGGCAACCACTGGCTACAGATTTATCTTTTCTTGTCAAGTGCAGACCATATTTTATTTCACAGAATGAGGAAAAACATCTCACAACGGTTTCTAGAGGCTGAGGCTTCCCAATTTGAGGAAAGCAGGGCAATTTCACAGGACATTTCAATCCAACTGCACATTTGGACTATTAATGTAGAAGTTAATGAAAACAAGGCCTAAAAAATAGGAACCAGCAGTGAGTCATCACTTTAGATATTCTTGGATTGAATAATTTATTGTTTTCATCAGCCTATTGCCAGAAGAAAACACACTGTGATACCCTTTAGAAAACAAATACATTTTTCTCAGAAAATTAACATCTACAGAATCCCAATGTAGGGAAAACTGAAAGGTAACCATTTGGAAAGGACAAGAGCAAAGTAAATTAAAATTTCATCGACTGGACAGAGAGTTTCATCTGACAGCTGTATTTGGTATTACTCCATTTCCTGATGTATTTGAATTTGCCTCTTGAACTAAACAGAGAAGGTCATATGAAGCACCAGCAGTAAAACCCACTGGAAACACAGAGCTGTTCTTTGGCTTTCATATTTTTCATCAACTGATTGCCACTTCTAAAAAAACAGCTCCACAGCTATTGATCACTTGGCCAATTTGCAGACACTTTTGGAACATTTTGAAAGCCTGAAAGAGCAAGCATGTGAGGGTGCGTGTTTTCAGCTGGCCAAAGCTTTTTTCCATCAGTTCCTGCTGTAGTTAAACCTGAGTTTACTAGCAGACAGCATGCTTAACAGTGCCATGCATCAAAGCACGTGAAGGAGGTGATCGCTTTTTAGACTGCTGACAAATGCTAAATTAATGACAGCCACTGGAAAGAGAAAAGACCACTGGCAGTGATGGAATGGAGAAGAAGACAGGAGAGCAGTGCTGAGAAATTACCAGGATACATCCTTATATCTTACACACGGAAACACACAAACTGCTGTATCCAATGAGACCAAAAACCTACATGATTTGGCACTTTATGTTAGAAGCCTCTTTTAGCCATGTCAGATCAAACTAAGAAGTAATACCCTAGGATTTCCTACTACAATTCCAGTGCAGAGGCTGACTCACACTCCTCAATATGTAAATTTTGCTGCATTTCCAAAAATCTAACTTAGTTCATAGCTAATTATGAACAAGATTGGCCAATGGTTTTTAATATGTCCCAGTAAGCCCCTTGAATACAGAGAACATATTTCTCAAGTAGCTCCCAACAGCACAGCACACCACCAGGGTGGAGTAACTGTGTACCTACCTTGACTTTTTGAAGAGTCTATGGATATAGACAGCAACAGGCCAGGTTGTCTGTAGCCTATTTGAGAATAACTTTAAGCTTGAGTTGTATGTTATATTTATCAAGACACTACTGCTTGGGTTTTTTTCCAAAACCAACAAATTAATGGCTGCAAAATGCCTTAGGCTTTCTAGTGCTGCAATTTGACTTTAATATAAATTAAATTAAGAGGGAAGTATAACTTCATCTGGCTGACACTGTCTTTCTCAGACTGTTTTGCATCTCTGCCAATGACAAAATGAAACAGTATCCCAATGCATGATGTCCTTTTTCTTTTATTCACTTTGGCAATGCAGGTGGATTTCGATGGATGCTGAGAGCATGACTAGTAGGTTTCAGGTTTTCTCTGCTACCCATAAGACGATCACCTTTTTTTTGCAAGGCAACAGGGAACACATGTTTATCTGAGCGTGTTGAGTATCAATGCATTGGAGACTTTTTCTTGTGGCCTCGGATATGCTTCAAACACACCTAAAAAGGCAGAAAGAAAAGGAAATAAAGAAGGTTTGAAGGAATGATGAAGTGCCTCTAAATTCACTCAGTAAAATACGGACAGTTAAAATGTCCCAGTTATTTGCTTCTCTTCAGCTGGAGCACAGTTTTGGACACACTCTGATGTGGTGAGATTGAGTTGTGCACGCTTTTAGCCAGCTTGGGGTGCCAAGGAAAGAGACATGCCACAGAATCTCTATTTGCCAAAAGAAAGGGAGTATCTCATTAGTGCATATTTAATAGACATTTGTGAAACAATTAATTAGTCATTTTGACAGCAAACTTAACCAATATACATGCTTTTGCCAGGATACAGGTTTGTTTTTAAAACGTAGGAAAAGAAAATAGAAAAAGGTCTTTTATCATGCTCAACTCCCTAGAAAGGAGTGAAATGAAAAAAAAAAGGAGAGGGGGATTTGCATATTCTGGTCTTGTCCGATTTCATTTGGTGTGTCTTTAAGAACAACACTGCTGGAATGGGAGCTCTCTTACATGATTGATGGCTTCTCTTGTTATCTGCAAGTTGAAAATTCAGAAAGCAGGTATTTTTTCATAGGCCTCAGTGCTTATTGGTACAAGAGTTATTTCCACTTTGCTGCAGAATTGATTTGCAACAGCAGCATATGAGTTTGTATATTTTTCTCACCAGACCATCACAAAGTATCCCACAGTAAGCCTCTGGTGGCATGATGGATTGTGGAAATGAGGGCCTCACGACTTTGTTTGCCATCAAAGACTGGGATAATTGTCATTAACTTCTGCAAGTAGTGCAGCATCTGCATCCTTGGTCTGGATGTCTGCATTTCACAAAGCATATTGCACATGTACAAAGCATACACTGCCACACTAATTTAATTTCCTTCCAAGCAGGAAGCCAGACACCTTCCTTCAGAGCAAGCTGTCTTACTCCTCAAGTAAAAGAACCCAAAGACAGGCTTCTGGGTTGCATGTTGAGTTGTTCTGATTCACAAGGTGATTGACCTTTTCTGTCAATTCATCCTTCTGGGAAACGGATACTGATGAAACCTGCCACAGGTTGGTTTATGTTTTGTTGGGGGCTTTTATTATTATTGGTTTTGGTCTGTTTTGGCTTCGTGGATTTTTTTTGTATGTTGAGAGGGGTTTTGTTTGTTTGTTTTTTTAATGTGGCCCATTACAGAGCACTTATTTATTTTTCATGGTTATCACTGGAACTGACACAGTAGTTCTAACACTAAAACAAGAATCATCACTTCATTTTTCTTCTGTACTGATGATTTTTTTTTGGTCTTATCCAAACACCACTAACTTCAGCAATGCATTTAAATACAAGATCAACATCAAGCATGGATTTATGCAACAGGACATGAGTCCTGCCTCATGTGAGGCTGACAGTTTCTCAGCTGTGCAGGGGGTTGGAGCATTTAACATGAAGGGCAGTTGTTTCAGAATAAGCTGCAGTTCTTTTCATATATCTCACAATTCTTCTGCACTAATGTCCATTGCAATTGCAGAGGACTGTCTTGTTTCTAACCCTTTATTGACAACAGTCAGGTGGAAGGTATGAGTGGCCAGAGCACTGCTGCTGGATCTGACCTCACGAGCAAACATGCTCTCACCTTGAAACAGCAGCTTGTAAGTCAAGATACTGTTCAGTCCTCCTGCTTCAGCTGTTCATGCCATTCCTTATAAGAATCCTTTTTTATTTAAAATGCCAATATAAAAAATATGGATTTTCACCCCAATTCTAAGGAAGATGTCCCATGATTATGTATCCTGTTCTTCGGATGTGACTCTGTGCCAGCACTGCAGGCATTTTGAGACACTGGAGGAAGAAACACAGGGTTCATGCAGGTTAACAAGCTGTTCACACACAGAACAATTTCTTCACTTTAAGTCTAACACAGGATATGCCCTCACATTAATTTTAGTGGGATCTGGACTGTCAGAGAAGGAAGAAAACTCTTAGGTTGCCTGATATGACCCATGATTTTGTATTTCCTGTGTGGATAGCAAAAATCCTGACATCTTTGACCAGCAGTAAGCAAATTTTAAGTACTCATCCACCCATCAATTCAGACAACCCAAAAGGCAAATGAAAACTCTTTTTCTCTAACGTCAGTACTGGCACATCAGGCTTAAAGATCCCTCTACTCTTGCATAGGGATGTATTAAGTAAAACACTCATTTTTCACATAAAGCAAATGACAATTCTGCAGAGAAAGCAAGGGAGAGGAGAGGAAGCCCACTTGCCATGTCAACAGTTGAAGAGCTACATTCAACATGAGAAAGACTGGCAAGAAATGCAGACTATCAGCTGAGGTGAATAAACAGGTTCTGAAGGAAAGACTCTGCAACCTAAAGAACTCTGGATATTGCCTAAGGCTTAAACAGGAACACAGAATTCCAGCTAAATATAGCAACTAACTTGGAGGTTATTCCACTTATGTCTAGAGAAACAAGCAGACAGATCAATGCTCTGGCTACAAGTGACCTTTTTAGCTATTTAAATATGAACTTCTGTTCACATTTGTGTGCAAATTGTTTTTGTAAAAGAGCTATATTTGTAATTTATTGAAAATAATCACAGAACTTTTGCATCTCTCTCTTATCCTGTTACTCTCTGCAGCATGTAGAGTCCTTTTTCAGCTTTGCCCCAAATAAAATCTATTTGACAGACCCATGGAGATGAAGCTCCAAACTTCTTTTCATAGCTCTGATTAATGCTCTCCACTGCAGAAATCTCCCACATTTCACAAATACTGAGGAAAAGGCACTTCTGGGGGAGTTCCATCCCTACTGAGGCAGAGTTCACCCTGGACAGAGGAACTACAAGGCAGAGTGCCCAACACAGGCACAGGGACCATAACTGAGCTGAATTGCACTTACTCAGTAGCAATGTTCAGCTCAAAAAAAGTATGAAAAGAACAAAGCAAGGGAGAAATAGGAGGGTTTTGTTCATAGTCTGCTCATTAACAAGATCATATTTTGTTAATCAGGATCAATTTCTGCGCATTCTGCCACAAAAATCGAGCCATAAACCAAAGCCATCTCTTTGGCTGTAGCCTCTGTAGTGACACTATAACCTTAAACAAATACTGGTTCAGAAACAATCATATACAAAAGAAGAAATTTATCAGAAACATTTCTATGAAGTCAGTCAGGCAGAAAAAAAAATCCCTCCTACTCACATCAGGACCTTGTTTAGTACATTATAAGCATTTGCAGGTCTTTGAGTATGTACACATCCCGTTAACTGCATTTTAACTGTGTTCCCAGCCCATCCTAAAACTCTGACCATGCCCAATAAGCTTCCTGGTAGAAGCCACAGAAAATCCACATAGACCGGAATAAAAAGCTGGCAGCCTTAGATTGCATGCATCATCACAGCATCAGCAGCTGCTTCCTCATTCAGATGCAAAACAGTAAATTTAGGAATGCTGCTGCACACATATCATGTGCTGGGGAGGAAACAGGAAAGAACAGAAGACTTGGAATAAAAATGAGATGCTGACCAGCAGAAAGATCCTGTCCACTTAAGAAAGCTTCAGCAGTGCAATAACTGCTTTCCACTTTGAGGAATTTAGTAATCCTTGAGCAACTCAGCTCTCATAAGTTATTCTGCTTGTACTCAAACCTGTCAACATCACAACACAGCCTCAAGCATGCAGCGTGTTCATTTTCAGTTATTATTTTTACAGAAAGATTTTCATGCAACTCAAGAGAAGCAGCTGTCAGATTATCTGAAAAGTTTTCTGCAGGTGCTTTTACCAGCAAGACTTTAAAAAGCTTTCATTCAAGGCAAGTTGCATCCCCTTTGTACTCAAAAATCTGGCATAAGAGCGTAGACCACCGGAGGTGCCCAACTGAGCAGGGGAAATGTTCATTTTTTCTCTTACTGTAGCTGCTTAATAAGGGTAGAGATAAAACATGGAAATCAGTGGCAGAGCAGGAGCAAACACAGAGCCACAGTTGTGGTATTTCTTGTCTGAAGGATTCATGAGACTGTGAATTGCAAAGCTGATAAACACTTCCATATCTATCGAAATATCAAGTCAAAAAGTCCTCTATTTTGGGAGCTGATTTTAAAAAAGCAATTCTATTATCTTTCCTGTTGGATGAAGTGTGTTTCCATCAGACACCTCACCAGCACTTTGACTGCTTCTGAAGCAACCCTGTTCCTATCCTAAACAAACCAGCCCTGGCATGTGCAGCCACACAGAGACAAGCTTATAAATGGGGTGTGACTATTGCCAGTGACAAGGACACTCTGTACCTCTGATAATATTTTGTGTATTCATTATATTTCCTTCCAGATAATGCTATTTCTGCAAATGAGAAATGCAGAGGCTTGCTCGAAACTTTGCAGGGCAAGCAATGAAGACAAAAAGTACAAACCAGGTGAAGAAAAGTAAGGTATTAAAGGCAGGTATCTGATCTAGGAATACAAGAGAAGGTCTCAGTCAATGCAGAGCATCTGCTTTTATGGCTTAGCCTAAGACTTGTGATGGTCTTTTCTTTGAAGTCACTGCCAATGGAGGAATGGAAACCTTTTTATCCTTAAAAAAAAACAACCCTAGAATCACAGGGGAAATCTGGCAGTCTAAAAGAGCTTCTCCTCTACAGCAGGGTTTTCCTTTGTTTCAAACTTGAGGCTGAGTAACACCCAACAGTCTGTGACAGCTGCAACACACAGAACTCTGCCTGGTGTGGCTGCTACTCCCAACCCAGTGTCCCTGTTACCCACCTGCCTCCCATGGGACACCATCCTTCCACAAGGGGAATTATCCCTTTTCATATTACCTCTGGGAAACCCAAATTACAGTAACTTTACAGCTTCATGGAAGTGCTGATAGGAAAAATCCCATATATTTTTTCGTGGATACTTAAGTGCTTAATTTTTACAATAGAGAGTCACACTGGTGTAATTTTTAACAGAGAACTGACTTTTTAGAGATTTGCACCATCCTGGGTGATGTAAGAACAGCCATTTTAGAAAGGGTTTTTCAAAGCCTAAGACAATGTTACAACTTCCCAAAATTTGCACTTCACATTTGCATGTGGAGCACCAGTTTGCAAGCCAGACCATGCACTTCTAACACAGACCAGGCTCCAAAGGTCATGCGGTGGATAATGTCATCAGTCCCCCTCCTTCTCACTCCTTGCAGAACAAAAGTAATAGAAGGAGACTTGTTGAAAGTGTTGTTTTGGTTGATCAAACTCAAGCATGCTGAAAATTTCCCCTGGTTTAGTTCTGCCTGTTCCTCAGTCCCCTGAGGAATACGTATGCAGAGCAAAACAGACTCATTCAAAAAAAGTATGAAGTTATTCCTGCAATAAATCCCACCAAGAAACCCCCAGGGTCTCAAAGCAACATGATGACAATGCTATGGCATGAAGCCTCCTCATAGTGCTAAACTCGAGATGAAAACTTACTGCATTTTTACCCAGATGTGTGAAAAGCTTGGCATACTACAGTTCTGTGGATGCTGAAATGCTGTTAGCAGGGAAATTTTCTCTTCTTGCATTCATTCTGTGAGAACTTTTCCTTTGCTGTGTAAGCTATGTAAACAATAAATAAGGTTTGTATAAATAGCATTCATATCTAGTATCTTCTGACCTTGTATACATTCTATTAGGAAAAAACATTTCTAAGTGAGTGTCTAAAACTTTGACCAATCACCCTAAGAAAAGTGTGAACACTGTTCAATTACTTTATGAAACTAAAACATATAAATAGTATTGTAAATTTAATAAATAATTCATTCCTCACTCTAGACTCCTGCCTCACTACATCTCTAAACCCCTGCTTAAAAACCCACACAGTTCTGCTAAGATAAAGCTTTAATGCCATTGTTCTTTCATCCATCCACATGCCTATTGGGTGTGTGCTGTTCCACTGACATACATCTTTCCAGATGTTAATGTTTTACCAGTCTTTTTTTTTTTTTAGTTTTTATCAGACCCATTTACACAAAACGTACTATAAATTCTCCCTCACTTCATATAGTATATCATGTGAGACACTCTGATAAACATGCAGATCCAGATATATGAAGGCTAGTAAATGTAATAGGAGATTTAGCATGCTACTTGTACAGATACGCTCCTATTCTAATCTTGTGATTAATATGGACTGGCACTACTGTACAGATTTATTTTTGACCATATGCTCTTTAATTGTCACTGCTTCCCCCAGTTTGCCCCCTTGCACATCTGCAGCATGTATGGGCTGAACGCTCTCTTCTTTTGCCTCAGCAAGATGGGAGAACAATTTCTCAGCTGGACACCGCGAAGAAAAGAGAATTCTAGCAGCCTTGTCTCCAAGGAGCAATTAAAGTAAAGTTTTTTTAAAACTGAACAAACAGGGTGGGAGGGAGGAAACTCACTGTCACTGATGTTCCTCATCTGCCCGAGCTTAAATTAGCTGGAATATTGTTTAATTGTGAGCTGCTAATGTGCTGCCTCAAACGGCCAGCTGTTGCTAGAGCAAACGGACACAGGGAAAAAGACTTTCAAGTCCAAGAGCAGATGAGCTTGCAGAGAATGTGAAAACTCTACCACAGCTCTCACAGTGACAGGTCTTACTGATTTAAGAGCCTTTTGACTGTAAAACTTGGCTAAGCTATAATTCAGCAGAGACTTTGATTCATTTTGAAAAGATTTACACTATGGTTTTAAATGAAGCTGAAGTTAATTAATTGTCTTCCTACATTACCACAGAACAGTTTCTCTAAGCTATTTTTTCCCCATTGTGAACTTTAAAACTTAAGTTCAATAATCTTTTTCTTATGTCCTGAATTAAACATAAAAAGACAAAATATATATTGGTGAAGCAATTTTCAAACAAGCTCCAGATTTGCAATAGGTACATTTTAAAACATATTTTTTTCCATCTAAAGAAAAAAAGTTTCGAAAGGTAAAAAATTAAACACATTAAGGTATTTTCTTCTCTTTTTAATTAGTTACAGCTTTATAAAACCTTTCCTAAATGAGACTTCTCAGTGAAGGGTGCCATAATTTTCTATGCAAATCAGATTAATAAATTAAAGAAATCTGCCTGCATATAAATGAGAAAGCAGTCAATTTATGTGCCTAATAATAACTTTAAGCTTTCTCTGTGTGAACTTTGCTAGGAATGTTTTTCATGTAGATAGATTTACAAAAAAATAGCCAGTTTAAAAAAAAAGTAAAAGTTTTTATATCTGCCATTAAATTATTTATAAACTTGCTTTACAAAGGATCTTTTTATATAGTCCCTGGTAGGAAGCAGAGGGAAGTGAAGCACAAGTCCCAGCTGTGCACATGTCTACACTGCAGTGTGCCACAGGAGCAGACCCCTCAGTTTGTTGGGAGACAAGAAACACCAGGACAGGCAGTGTGACACCACATCCTGGCTGCCTCTGGGCCTCATTAGCCAGCATGAGCAGGTTCACCTGACCTTCATTCTCTCCATCTAACAGGAGTCTGAGGAAATAAAAATTCAATAAAAAGCCAGCTTGTGCAGGAGCCCATCCTTTCACTCTCTGATACTTCCTCATTCAAAAATTGCGAAAGCAAGTTTGGCAGCCACTTTCTCTAGAAGGGCAAAGACAACTCTGTGTCTTCAGAGGTGAAGTGAAACCTTTCCTTCAGGGTCTGACCTAAACCAAAGGCAAGCACAGAGCACGGATCAGGTTCCAACCTGACAGTCCAGGTCCTCATCTGACCTCCAGTGTTGTTGCATCGTTGACTTCAAGCAGCCCAAGTCTGTTGACATGACCTGAGGATCTGGTAATATTTCTGTCAAATTTATGAGAAAATAACCAACTTCTACCATAAATTTTGTCTACAAACAGTCTCTAAGATGTTCAGGATGAGCTAATTCTATACAGCTTTAGAGAAAGCATGATTGTGTCATGAACAGGAGGATTTGTCACACTCAGTGTTTCCTGAACTGCTCCAGTTCAATCCTGTTTACATCAGTTACACTTTCCTGCAAAATGTTTACTGCTATTTCCCAGGAAATCAGAGAGAAGGGTGGAAGACAGACCAAGCTCTATGCTTGGACTGGTGAACGTCTCTGCTGGAAGATGTTCAACTGTGGAAGACCCATTTGGCATCACTGACATATGGATTAATAGCCTGCCCCCTCCTCACCACTGTCTTTAATATCCTGTCTTTTATGAGTGACTTTCAGCCTCACTTTATGTTATCCTCTCAGGGAAGTGTTTCTTGGTTTGTGATTATATTTGCATTTATTTTCTCTATTGAGTTGATGCTGTATACAAAATGATTGTATACACACAGCTGTTCCAGTGTAAGGCACCATCCTTACTGCTGCAAATAGACTTCTACAAAAGCTGTGAATGATCCTCCCTCACACATACATCCCCTTATAACATACCTGAGGCTGCTGCTGCTTCAAGCACTGTAGTTGAGGAGATTTGTCACTTGAAATTCAACAAGGCCAAGTGCAAGGTTGTGCACCTGGGTCAGGGCAAGCCCAAGCACAAGTAGAGGCTGGACAGAAAATGGATTGAGAGCAGCCCTGAGGAGAAGGACTGGGAGTGTTGGTGGATGAGAAGTTCAACGTGACCCAGCAATGTGCACTTGCAGCCCAGAAACCAGAAGTGTCTCAGGCTTTATCAAAAGCAGCATGGGCAGCAGTTGTAACATTCTGACATTGCTTAAGCAAAATAGAGAAATTGCACTTCTGTGATAAGCAGCTGCCCAGCTACAGTGGGAATAAAAGCCTGGAAATGTGCAGTGCAGGAACACCCAAAGCTTCAAGCACCTCAGCTCAGCATAAGGAGTCTTTCATCCAGAAATGACTTTCCACTATATAAGTCCAGTATGCAAGGGATTCCATACACCTGCTAATTTTTTTTTTTTTTTTGCAATAGCACAGAATATTGGTGAATTGTTTTATTTCTGCAAATTCATCAACTTCACATAATAGGCACAGTGAGAAAAGGCAAGCAGGAGCAATTTTTTGTTCAAACCACAACTGAAGTCTAAGAATATTCACTGCAAAACTATTCATAAGTTATCATGTCTTCTTTCAAATTTAAAACCGAATATAGAACATTTCCCTGTCTTTAAAAAAAAGCTACAGATTTTCTAATCTCTATTTCTTTCAACCTAGTTCGTATCAAGGAGCTTATTACTGAGAAGACAATGTGCAATCTCTCCAAGTGTTCCTTCACCAATGAAGGTGACTTAGTAAAAGTTGCTGACTCAGATCTCAGTTTTGAGGTTCAATTAGTCATCATTTGTCTTTGCCCTATTACAGCTTGCATTTTAGCACCAGTTCAAGCCCATGAAGTCTGCCTGGGAAAACACAACAGGTCTTCTCTGCCTTTCACCCTAATCTTTCCCCTTCTTTTATTGCTTGTGCTAACAGAAATGCATGGCAAGCATGTTGTTGCACTTCTTAAATATTAATTTTCCTCAGTTGTAAGTGCCAACAACAAGACACAAATACCAGAAGCATCTCTGATGTTTTGATGGTACCTGATTTCTTGGTTAGGACTCTTCACTGTTTTATAGGATAATAAAGATGAGCTGATGGAGATATTCATCACATGCAGACACCCAGACCATGAAATAGGAGCATAGATATAGCCTCAGTTATGCAGGAATGAGTGATGGAAGGGCGCAGACAGTTAAAACACACAGGGGACAGTGACAGAAAACTTACTTGATTATTTTAATTTCCTAAACAATGTGAGATCTGAATGGGTCTTTAAACTTCATATGCTCTAGCATTTGTCTGAAGCCATTATCTCATCCAGAGCTCTCACCTCTGTGCAAGCAAAAGAGACTCTGATAGAAAAATAGTGAGATCTAATCAGAGTTTATTGCTTCTGTTATAAGCACTGCCATAGGAGTTTTTATCATTTTTATTAAATTTACAAACTTAAGCGTCCATATTTGGGATCAAAAGGTGATTCCTGCACCCTGTGCAGAGTGCTAGGCTGGATTTTTCATACAATAAAGAACCTTTTCTTGAAATTTGTTGGAAAAATAGGTGATTTTTCATTACTGAAACAGGGCAAGTCAACTCTTCCCCAGATTATATTCAGAATTTATGATCTCTTTATATAGGAGGGGGCAAGTCTCTACATCTGGACCTCTAACTACAACTTCAGTGCAATTGCACAGAATAGTCTTATCACTCTCCTAGGGAACAGCACTAGGATTGCCTACAGAGGAGAAAACTGAAATTTAGGGAAATTAATTTGGCAGCACTAAATCACAAATGCTCCATATTGCTTAATAAGCACTGCTCTACGTGACTCAGTTGCTCCTCAGGGCACTTCCATGCAAACACAGTTCAAGCTTACTCCAGGAGAAGATCTTTTGATTTACATCTGCATAGAAAAGCATCAGATTTTCTGACTAGATTGTCTCAAAGTGCCAGGACCAGTGCAGGAACCACGTGTTGGTTATTTTAATGGTATGTTTTTTACTAGCATTGAGAAAAATAAAAATTATTCTCTTTTCCTTTTTTAGATTGAAAAACACGAGAATATCTCAGCATCACAATTATAGTTAAGCAGCCTAGAAGTCTTTATGCTGAGATTTTTTAGCTGTCACCCAAGATCCCCAATTTTAATTTTATTAAATTACACACAATTCCTACTAAGTCAGAAGTAACACAGCTCAGGCAAATAGCAATGATTTTGCCTAATTTCTAGGTGTTTTGTCTGACTTGTATCACCAATCTTCTTGTTTTTCAGCCTTTTCTGTTTACTGAAAAAAGTCTGTATTGCTGCCCAACTCCTTCATTTTACAGTCACAATACACTTAACAAAAAATATTCACATAACCTGGGAGGTTTGGACCCGTAAGGCAGACATTTGCAGAAAACTTCTTAATTCCTGCACTCCTTTAAACGAATAAAGCTATTCTTTTAAATAAAGAAATCAGCAACAAAATAAAATTGAAACGGAAAATGTTGGTTTGTTGGGGTATTTTCACTTTAAAAAATAACTGTTTTAATGAGGGCTCATAGGGAAACACCAAGTAGCACAAGTTGGCAGTGACACATCAAGGTAAAATAATGGCAAAATATCCTTACATTGCCATCTGGTGACGGCAAAATGGTTTATTGAAATAGCCTGACAATATCACCTCTGCTCCTGCAAGAGGACACATACCCATACCGCACAAACAAGTATTTAAACAAGACTGTATTCACAGCTGAGCATGTCTGTAGGAATAATTTCTTTATAGAAATCTTCCCTTTGGTCACTGCACATCACTTCTTTGCATGCTCACACGGTGTTCTTCAAGTGCTAGCACTGCAAATCCTTTAGGGCAAAAATGGCCTGTTTTTTTATATATACACATGTACATGCATCTATATACACACAGCTGTGTATGTATGGCATGTGTGTATACATACAAGACATCCCCTTATTTCCATTAAAGTGATGACTGACTGGCACTACAGAAGCCTGGGCTCAATCCCTCCATATTTTACATGGGAAGCAGAGGCCTGAACATCCCAGGAGATCTGAGCCTTACGTCCAGGAGCAGTAGCCATGTTCCAGCTCAGCTGGCCATATGACATGGTGCCCACCACCAGCCTGACCTGTCGGCTGGAAAGCTCACGTGTGATGTGAGGTATGTCAAAAATCCTTGCTGTGTGCTCAGCACCACATCCTGGATCCCTTTCCAAAGGCTACCAGGACCAGTGGGAAGATTTCTTTGGGCACTGGTTCAGGTCCTTCTCAAGCCCTCTGAAATCAGCCTTCCTACCTACACAGACACAACTGACATCACAGTGTTTCCTTGCAGCAGGCACCTAAAGAAATTTAAACCTATCACCCAAACTCAGACAAACAAAAGACTCAGATTTCAGTGATAACACAAGGTTTCTCCAAAGTGGCTGTCATCCCCTAATGTGTATTTAGACAAGTAGTGAAAGCCCAGATGCATTATGGGATAATAAAACTCACCTTGGAGGGACTTAATGCTTAATTAAAAGGACGAACACTGCAATAAATGCACTAATGAGATAAAATCACACTAATTCCTAAATCTTATGAAGCCAAAGTGTCAGTCTGAGTTTTAATTAATAGAGTCCTATATGGGTTTCTCAGAAATAATAATAAAACATTGAAATAGTAAATCACATCTGAAATTTGTCAGAGACTTCTTTCAAATCCTACAGATTTTTTATTTAGGATTCTACAGCTTGCAAAATTCCAAAGATGACTAGCCCCTTTATAATGCTATTGCAACACTTTTAAACTAAAAAATTATTTTATTGCTAGTTTAGCCCAACATTTTACGTGAATGCTTACCAATACTTCTTTTTCTCCCTTTCCTCTTTTCTTGCCTTGATCCCTGACAAATATTGAGCCAGTCCATAGCACTCAAACATTAAGCTACACACAGTCCAGAGCTCACAATAGGAAATGTCTTATTTTTATGTTCATGGATCTAAACCCCATAAACCCAAGAAGCGGTGCTGTCTTGGCAGCCCAAGAGTGAGCTGTGTTTCGTGGAACGCACCACAATGTGCCTTTCTGCTGTGGTCATGACTCAAAGCCCAGCCAAGTCAACAGACCACCCTCCCACCAGCTCCAGTGGGTTTGGAATAGACCAGTTGGCCATTGGCTCACAAAGTTAGCTTCTCTGTGCATCTCTGTGCAGCTGATAAAACTGACAGGTCATTTGCTGGTAAAACTAACCCTGTAATGCATTGTTTTCGGCCCTTGCATATGGTACTGGGGATCAGGTCAGCTGTTCTGCATCTGCTCTAACATTTTTTCCCATAATTTTTCAATTGTTTCCTCCATTTCATGACGCTCTGAGGAGATTCCTGAGGTGGCTGTTACCCATGAGCTGAAGGCTCAGCTCGTCTTTCTCAGGCAGGGATAGTTCATGGCATTAAACATGGACATTTTAAGCCTGGTGGGTAGACCAGGGAGTGCAGCCCAGGCAGGCAAGGAGAATGCCAAGAGCTTTGGACCCCAGCGTCACCTCCGTGTCCCTAGCATTAGGCTTTGTCACCCTCTAGTGGGCTACGTACAGAGCTTTACCATCCCATAGGTGACATCCTGTCCCAGGACCTCTGAAGAGGCTTAATTTTAGGAGTCAGAGTTTTCAGTTCCACTGCCCACAGGTGACTCAAGCTCTTGGCACTTGCAAGTCTTTTCTCTTATATTTTCTTTTCTCAAAGAAAAAAACCCCATGCGCATACACAAAAAAACTCAACCAAAAAAAAGGACCCAAACAAACCAACCAACCAAGCCCCAAACAAACACAATCCTCCCCAAGCAAGGACACAAACAAACCAACCAACCAACCCCCAAACAAACACAACCCTCCCCAAGCAAGGACACTCCCAAAAAAACACAGCCTGCAAACTGACCATGAAGCAGCAATGAAGAAACCCTAAAATTATGTCAGTGTACACTGGCAGAAGGTATGAGAGTATGTCCACATTAAACTTTCATGTATCTATTTATGCATTATATGTGTACTACTCAGCAAATCGATATTGATTTGTAAAAGAGAAATTAATATTAATATACACATTGCACATATTAAGCAGATTATGACCTGCTTTTTTGCCTATTGGCACACAAAATGTGCAGCCTTGCTCATTACTTGATGTCCTGAAATGCATTAAAGGGGCTAGAACACTATGAACACCTTGAAGGAGAATACAAACAAGATTTTGTCTCCTTAAATAAGTGCATCTGCAGTGTTGCCCAAATTATTTTCTCATTTTTTCAAGTATTTTTTATTTCTGGTCTACTGGCACATTAATATTGTACATTTTAAAATACAGCTTTGGGTCCAAATCCTCTCTTTGAGTATCTAAGCACCATGAGAAACCTTTTCCTTTTTGTCTTTTGTGTGTGTAGGTGGCAAGGCCTGACTTTTTAGGGGTAACTTCTTTAGGTAAGAATACCTTGCTGAAACACCTCCAGGTATTACAAAGGCAATCTTTTCTGACTACCCTACTTCTTTTCCACAGCCAGTGAGCAGTGAACACTGAGACAGAGTTTAGGATTATCATGTTATACAGTTCTTTGCACACCAGGATTGTTTTTTCACCCCTGTTTCCCCAGGCCAATATTAACATGCACTGCCAAGAAAATTGACAGTAAAAACACTAAGCCTTTTTACCTTGGAAGTGCAAGAATAAAAAAAAAGAGTTGATAAGTGGGACCTATTAACAACATTTCAAGATTAGCAAATGAACCAAAGCCAGCAAGATTTCTATTTAAAATCTACCTTTCAGACTCACGAAGTTAGGCCTTTTTTCTGGTCCTGTTTCACATTGCAATAAAGTGTTTCACATTTCACTTGCAATAAAACAGCAACTGGAAATTTGATTTAGGGATTGCATCCACAAGCTGCCAACACAAAATAATCATTCATGTCCTGAAGGTGAAGTACTTGTGACCTAACAAAACTTGATGAGATTTCCTAACTTCCTTCTTTCATGATGGCAGAGATCCCACAAATTAGAGCAAATCTCGCATTTCCACTGCACATCTTCTAGACCCTTTCTCAGGCTCACAGTCAGAGAGTCAGTACAGAGAGTTTTCCACCTCTAAATCTTGGCTTA
The DNA here is from genome assembly GCA_013398955.1 of Callaeas wilsoni. NCBI lineage: Eukaryota > Metazoa > Chordata > Aves > Passeriformes > Callaeidae > Callaeas > Callaeas wilsoni. The sequence continues at coordinate 64,833 of VWPU01001774.1, read as the reverse complement.
CACATGTGTAGGACCAGAAATGGTGTGGTCACCTACCAGCTCAGCATGAACCTACCCGTAGGTAGGTAGGTCTACCCAAGTCTGTCCAACCAAGGCACAGAACGGATGAGCCAGAAAGAAGAAGCAGAAGAATGTCTCGTTCCCTCCAGCCTCCTGCCATCTCTCTTTGTGACATGGCAGCCCTCACCCCCGGCTCTCAAAGCGAGGCAGACACTTACAGTGTTTGACTTTATAACACCACAGCCAAATCAAATGCACAGCCACTGCTTCCTCAGATGTCTATATTTCATTTAAACTGGGATAAAGCAAAGAAACTGGAATATTGTCTCATCATGCATTCTAAATCAGCCAGGGTAGAAAATAATGGGGAGTTAATCAGATCACTGAAACTCTAATTCACTTGGTATTGATCAGGCAGATTCCTAATGGGACAGCAGACCAATTTCAAATTACAGTAAGCTGACTTATCCTGGAATACCAATGATCATCTCCTGAGAGGAGCCTGGACAGACCGTGGGCTCTCCTCTCATTATGGCACATGCTTGACTCAATGCGTCAATGTATAATATGATGTGGCATTTGGCTAATTAATAGGAGACTGATGAAAGTTGCAGTTTTGAAAGCAGAAGTCTCACTTGAATAAATGTGGGATGAAAGTCTCAGCAGGGATGAAGTACACAGAGCCTTAGAAACAATTATAAAAGAAGGGAAGATGGAATCTAACGGAAGGTAATGCAATTAAACCAGGCTTTTCATTATATTAATCAGAGGCTTCATCACTGAAATCTAATATATGCTGCATTTAACTCTTCACTGGCTTTTTTTATAACTTATTTAGAAAACGCTTTGAATTATGACCATAGTGTCACAGACACTCTGTCCTGAAGGGGAAGCCTGCAAGCAGAGGGAGCCAGGGAAGAGTTACCATCATTTACATTGTGCTTCCAGGTTAGAAATACTTCCTCAACAAACTGTTCTTGATCAAATCCTGCTGTCTTTATGCAGTGACAGGATTAAGGGGCTGCACTTGTGGTGGTTTCTTCTGCTTGCTGGAGCTACTGGGGGAAAATAGTACCTCAGTTGCTCTTAGGATGCCCAGCCATGTAGGGTTCCATGTAGTGATTTTCTGAACATATCCATACAAAATGTCATTAATCTGTGTGGTGGCTCCTTATTGCCTCCCAGCTTTTACCATCTAAGAGCCTATCTCTTGTCATGTGCTGCACAAGGTCTGTGTCACCCCTTATGTGACTGGCAGTGCTTCCAAGAGAATGGTTCGTCCGTTACCTCCTCACAGGAGAAATAAACAGGACAAAAGTAATCCAAGCTGGAACTGTGCCAGGCTTCTAACAGAGGATGATCTAGAGACAGTGTGTATTACCTTCTGGAATGGAATTAACTTGCAGATCTGCTCTGGGTGCAAAGCTGAGTGTAGATGTGAAAAAAGTGTTCACATGCATATTTCTACATACATACATATATATACACACAGACCACTTAATATGTAGCATCACAATGTACTGTACGTCTTTTTGATGAACTTGATGGTTACAATTAATTTTTTTATTTTAATCCTACATTTTCACTTGTTTACAGTCAACTCTAAATTGATAGAGATTAAATATTTTGTGGCTTACCCTAAAACGGGTACAATCAAAGAAAAAGAATTTGAGGCTTCTCTAGAACTGAAGTCTGTCTTTAACTGAAGTCTGCCTTTAACTAAAGGAAACCAAAACAAACATCTTTCTGGAGGGGCTTCTGCACCCCTCCCTCTTGGAGTTGTGTGTTTACCCTGTACCTAGTTGATGGGGCACAACAAGAGTCTGCCTGTGTTTCCCTGACCCAGTTATATGAAACGTTTCCAGCTCTCATTCCAGAATGAGTCTGAAAGTATCCATGATCACTGTCAGTCAATGCAGAAGTGTTGCATTACAAATGTGCTCATTTTCTGGAGCATAAGAACCCAGAGAGGGTAGGGAGTTTGCCATAATGAAGGGTGCAATGACAGAGAAAATCAGAGCTTCTCCTCATCCTTTCTGTTCCCATCTGCTGCTTTGGCCAATACCCCTCTCCAACACCTCTTAGTCTCATATCAACCTCCACTGACGAGGTGCTAATGAATTGCTAAAATCTGGTCCTTAAAGACACCTCAAATCTGGGATCATCTGGAATCCAATTGCCTGTGGTTTAGTTCTGAAAAACTACGTGAGAGAGGAAGGCTGCTGTGACAGCATCAGCCCAAAGGGTAGAGGTCCAGCTGTGCTGCAGCAGGTTTTCAGGGAGGCACAGGCATAAGAGACTTGCCTCCCCTAGGAATAGCTCCGATTGCTTTTGGCATTGTGTTTGATGCCAGGTTCCCCCAAGTAAAGGAACTGTGAAGCAAAGCTAATGGGGCAGTTGTTCTCAGAGTAGTACGTCGTAATAAATCCATTTGTGGAATCATGAGGCTGGCAAGTCATTAACAAACAGCAGCTTCCACTTAACCTAGCACACAGCAAGATCTCATACCAAATTACCATCAACATACTTGCTCCTTACGTAAATCCCTTCCTTCAGTGCATTTCCCATGTCTTTTTAAGCTATACAGATAAAATCCTCCCTACAGTCCAGCCCACTGGCTGCTGCTGACTCCAAGAGCACAGCCTCAAAAAAAGAGAAGGTGGAAATGTCCACTTGATCCAGCTTGACCTTCTCTTTGGTTATGCTGCTCCTGAAAACTACCTTAAGTATAACGTGCAAGACAGTGCTCAGAACACTCGAGGTATGGGGAAGTAAATTGTCACAGTCCTAAAAGCTGTTTTACAGAGCAAAAACATTCAATTCACAGGGAAAAAAATAGAAAGAACATCACTTCTGCTCTTACATCCAGCCTAACAGGAAGGATTTGTACAGTTTTCCCCAGGGTGAGATTTGACTCTGGTAAAAATGTCTTTCACTCAGAATTCAGGGTTAGAAATTGCCATTTTAAAGATGATAAAGCTGTTAGCTTCGAATTACTCACTTTTTTAAAAAAGGTATTTACTCATTTCTACTGTATTTTTTACTATTTTTACTTTGTATTTCATCCTCTCATTCCATCTCCTTTATGATTTGCTGAACTTCTCAAGTAATTTATGAATATACATGAAGGCATATCCATTTGGTGGCAGTTTTTCCACAAAACATTAGAGAGTTGCATTCAGAACTGCTCAGCAATGTACAAACTCTTTCTACTTGCAGCCAGAGCACCAGGGTGAATGGAACTATGCTAATGCTGACAATTTTTTAAGTAACTGACAACAAACAACTAACAAGTTTCCAAAAGCTCTACTCCAAAGAGGTTGAGACACGTAATGTTGCTGAAGCCTCTGGCCTAGCTAAGTTTGGGGTAGAGAAACATCCAGTCACAGACACCAAGCCTGTTTCTTTGCCTGGTTTCAGACAACCAAATATGTGAGAAGCTTTGAATACATACTCAAAGAGCAAGGAGAACATTAAGGCACGTACAAGACAGGCATTCCTTTTGCAGTTGTTTTCTAACCTCGTGGAGTTCTTAATGGAAAATTCGCATTATTTTAGAAGGAATGACAGCAAAGCAGGAAATTGTTAACAACATGATGTGGCACTTTTGGAGCTCCATTTATTCCGTGCCAACTCAGCACACATTGTGCATCACCACTGACTGTTTCGCTACTTGGAGCAGACAATCACAGGCCTCAAAATACTCCTGATTTACCACAGAAGATTCAGAAATAAAGTAGCAAGACATGCACAGAGAAAGGCTGTCCTCTGGCTCTTTTGGCAAGCTTTGTTATAAAGGAGCAGATCCTGCCGAAACAAACATCTCCATCCACCTCCTAGCAGGAAAAGTAAGAAAAAAATCTTTACTGAAGATGGACTTTTCCTACAGTAAGACTGACCTTTTAGTCTGTAATTGATGGGCTACAAGAAAGGTTGAAGAGAATGCCGCTGCATTTAGAGGGTTTCACGGCATCCTCATAAACTTAAGTGAGGATATTGATCGCTCTGCTCCAGGAAGCCCTGGTGGAGATGCAGTGTTAGACTTCAGCTGATGCTGGCTCTTTTTCATAAAGCTATATACATCAGCTAGAAATTGTTATTGAGAGATGCTTTAGCAAGTTAGAGGTGTTTTCAAAACTGCATAACCACAGATAATATCCAGAATCTGACCTAGCACTGCTCAGTGCTGAAGAGGGAGAAGACCAGACTATTGTGGTTGGCCATCTGCTGCTCATAATCATGACTAAAAACCAACAAGGAACAAAGGGAATAAACATTTCAGCCTGGGAAACAGCATGAGTGTTTTTCCCCTTGTCACAAACTAACCTGTGCAGAAGGAGAAGTATTTGAATGTTTTACAAAGCCATGCAAGTACAGGGTTTCCAAGTTGCCCCTGAATTAAAAAAATAGGTATTTTTCCAGGGTGAAGCCTAGTGCTGTACCACATGACCAACCATCCACGGTAACACGAATGGTCACAAGTGACCCACAGATTAAATTTATCGTAACGTGAACCAACAATACTCAAATTACTTATCTAAATTGGAGGAGGGGGAAGGCATCAAGAAAGCTTTCTCTTCATTCCATCCTGCCCACCACACAAGGAGTAGGTATGAGACAATTATCAGATTTGGTCTTGCCACACCTCAGTGACTGGCTTGTTCACTGGTTTTGCAGGTACACAACATTGAAACCTTCTCTGCAGGAACGAAGCATCAGCTCCCACAAGGGTCTTGAACACTATCAAAGGTCATGGTTTATGCAGACTATACACAGCCAAGTGAAGGTTTAATAAGCCCTTCTATGAATGAGATGTCAGGAGTCAAAAAGGAGTAGCAACAAGCTTCCAAAGCACATGCTTGCTTGGGAAAGGGTGTTGTTTTTGTGGAAAAGTTCATGGTTTATATCCTGTGAGAGCACAGCTTTGGTGGCAGGGGATATGAGGCAATGTTGTGCTCTTTCTTGGGTATTTTGTATAGCTCTCTGTGTTGTGACATATTGTATCCCTGCCTTTGATCTGTTCCTTTCCATGCACCAAGCAGCCAGCTAGTTGATCTTAGTTTCATTTCATCCACTGTTTACGTGTTATCTTACCAAAAGGTACTTGTGGCAAAACAAACTGAGTTTGCTTTCAAACCTCTCTAAGGTCTAATCCTGCTGCAGCATGTGACCAACTTTAGGATTTTTAAAACAAATCCCACTGTATTATCTTAAGAAGAGCAGTGTTTTGCATTTTCACTTACCACATGACTGCAGAAACTGTAATATCTAAGATGCTCAGCTGGAATTAGGGTAAGGGCAAAAGTCAACTAAGTGCCACCTATCAGATGAAAGACAGAAAGAAAAGCCATGTCCATTTTCAAGCAATCTGTAACTTTGCTTGAAATTTCTGAGCACTTGGCATCCTCCACCATCTCCTGCCTCATTTTAAGTCAGTCTATGCTCATGCTTTCCATCATCTGTGTTCATCTCTCATCTTGATGCTACAAATATGAATACTTGGCAACTAAATGCTTCAGTGAGACAGATTTCCAAGCTTGAGCTTAACTACCCAAATTTATCTATGCCTCTTGGATCATTTTATGTAAACAGATAATGGAAGAAATATGACTTTCTTCCCACTTAGGCTGAGCACATTGTACTGCGACAATGGAGTCCTGAGTGTGCCAGATGTACATCAGCACAAAAACACACAGATAGATCAATTGCCACTGCCTCCCACTACCTACATCCAGGCACACTCACATCCAAGTATTGATTTCTAGAATTTCTCCAAGGAATGCCAAAAATAATAAACAAAAAATAAATCAAAAGCAAAAGCCTCTTTCCATTATGTATTAAATATCCTTCCATGAAGTTAGAACAAATAGGAGATGTATATAGAGAGCAGTGGAGACATAAATCTAGTGTCGTAGTAATCGATTTCTGCCTTGTTCTTTTATTTCCAGTAAATTATGATCTTCAGATCTTTCATGGTGGCACTACTGTAAAGTCTGCTAAGGGAACACAGGCAGTGTTTCATCTTTGATATAACCAACAATAACACCACTCTAAAATCATTACACTCACTTATTTCCTGTAGCACACTGGTAACAACATTTAGCAGGATCAAAGGAAATTTACAGAGAGTATCCCCTCCACCAACCTCCATCTAATCATGTATATGATCAATAACACATTTTGTATTGTTCAGCAGTGTGCAGAAGATACAGATTTCTGCACAAAATGATGTGGCTGTACTTTCCTAGTCACTCTTCAGTGTTCTAAAGAACAGCAGTAGTCATGCCTGGTTGGGTCAATCATGTTTAGAGATACTTCTTGTATGTAAATTAAAAGCAGAAGAAACTTCCCTAACCCATCTTATTTTCACAAAAAGATGCACAATCTTTTGTTGCTAATGCTGTGCAAAACCTTCATGTCCTTTTCTGCATTTAGTCTGAAATAGGATTTTTTATTTGGTATGAGATAAAATGAGGCTATCAAGTTATAAACCACAAATTAATTAATTAAAAAGCAACCATGGGCTACTACTTACATCCTTCAAAAAAACCCACAAAACTCCAACACAAAAAGAAGGAATCTCAGAGTACCAAAAAAGAAAAATTAAATTTGCTTTGAAGTCGGTATTGTAACCACCACACTTTCCAATAGTTGGTTAAATACACACATTTCTTGACTTTGCACTAAATGAGAGCAAAATGTCAGCCCTAGACACCAATAAGTTGATACAGCTAAATTTAAAAAAATCCTAAACTATTTGCCTGTGATCTCATCAAATACAAGCCAGAATCATTCTAGCCACCATATGGACAAGGTGAATCCATCTCATTTAGCTTGACATGGCAAGAAGACAAACATTTCAATTTAAGTCAGCCCACTTCAATGCTCAGCATAGAGAATAAGGCAAAGCAAGGTTTATAGGTGGGATAATATCTTACATTAGACTGATGTAGTTGGGAGAAAATATATTAAATTTTAATACACTCGTCTCTATCTCAGATTCTGCTCAGACAAGGAAAAGGCACCTTTTCCCTATCATAGTTACTTTTCCCACTTAAATCTGTTGATTAAAGATATTATTTCAAGTTACAAAATTCACAAACTACAAAAAGTACTTGGGGGTTTACAGTGTCAGCATCCAACTCTGGACAGTGAATCTTTAGCTGAACTTATTCCCTAAACAAAGACAATATAATATACTTGGTACCTAATTTGCCAATATTCTACTACTGCCATGTTGCTTTATTCATTCTGAGCATAATTAGGAAAACAAAATGTAAATAGCTTAGTCTAAAAACTTATCAATTCACACACCAAGAAGCAAAAAGATTTTTATACATTGACACACAGCAGGCTGCTCCAGAGGTACTCTTATCAGAGACAGCATCCATCGTCTGCTACAACCATGGAAATGCAGATATGCACAGAGCCAGCTTTGACTATAAAGCACTTGAATGGAGCTGAGTTGTGACAGTCAAGAAGTCCACCTGAAGTCTCAGCTACTTTTTCTCACCTGTTTCATTTGATGTGCTATGACTTTGGTTCCATTGCAATTTCTCAAAGCAACCCAGTGTTTTACACTTGTGCACTTCCACAGAAGAGAGGTTTATCCTTCCCTTCAATTTCTTTGGCCAAGGTAGCAGCCGTGGCGGACAAAGTGACCACTCTGGTGACAAGTTAATTTGTTCCTCCAAGTGCTTTTAAGTGTAGGAACAGCAACTGGTGACTGAACACACAGCCTGAGAAACCCTACATTCAGAGAAATCAGCGCCCCTCTATTAGGTCAGTATTGCAGTGATGGGACCCATTGAAAACCTTGGAATTCCACATTAGCTAATCATTCCTTTGAGAATAATGGTCACAAACAGGATTTCTTTATAGATTTTGGAGTTTTCTTCTGAAACAAAGGAGTCCTCAAAGATGCTTAGCAATCCTGAGCCCAAAGGATTTAAACATTTAATCTTAGAGATGTTCCCAAGTTCCAGTCTAAAACAGCTTATAAAGATCATTAAAAAATTAACTGATCTTGCTGACTGAGGCTTTTTTTTTTTAATGCACTTCAAGTTACAAAGGAATCACAGCTGGAGCCTTCAGGCCAATGTTATACTATATTTTTCTCCAATTAACAAGGACAGCAAATATCCACATTTGGATTTTGCCACAGCAACTGGCTCTGATTCATCAGTCTTCATGACTGAATATAAAAGCACAGAGCTAGTTGGGTAGGTATACTTTGTGCTTGTTTCACTGAATAACTTTGCAGTTGTTTCCCAGAAGATTTTAATAAGAAAACTGCTGAGGCAAAAATCATTACTCTTAGCCTGAGCTAAGTTCTTTCTAGGCACCTAAAAGCAGGACTGATTCTACCCACAAAAGGTAACTTAAAAAAGCTAGAAGGACAACATTTTGTCTGCAAGAAGAGATTTGGTTACAGGGGGTGCAATTCAGTGAGCTGAACCACCATGTGCGCTTGCATAGAGCTATTAGATCCCACATGGTGGAGCTGATCAGGGGATTTTAATTTTTTTTTTTTTTTCTGTTCAAGATTCCCAACTTAGAATAAACTTATTAGAAATGACATCACTAAACTACATCGTCATGAGAAAATTTGAAAGCAAGTCAGGCCTTCCAAGGATGTTATTAAGGTTGTTCTTTGAAGTAAATTGAATTCACCCCATTTGTATTAAGAACAAGATCCTTGGTATTATTATAATATTATATTACTAGGTAGAGTGGATAAAACCAGAGTTTTTTCTACATTACCTTTTGAAGGCAAAATTTCTCCTCACTTTGATTAAAATAGATTCCCATGATCCATACTATTTATTATGTATTAAATGCAAAGAAGAGTCACCACTCACGTCCTCCCTTTATCACAAAGAAGACAACAGAAATCTGACATGGACCTGATTTTTAAGCACACCACAAACCCCTACATCAAACTTTGCTTTCCTCCAAGATGAAGTCTCTAATCCCTGCTGAGGAACGGTTCTCTTGTTGGCCCAGACAAAAGGGTGCCACAGAAGTGGCAAATGCCAAACTCTTGCCTTTTGAAATGGTAGCAAAAACCCAGAAGAGAAGAGAGATCTGAGGTAAGAATGAGGGCCTGGAAATGTACACACATGGCTGGCTTCTGAAAGAATTTGAAGGCATTTGATAAGGCTTTGCTGAGCAGTGCTTGGACCAAGTCAAGGACTTTTCTGTTTCCCATGCTCTGCCAGCAAGGAAGTGCGCAAGAAGCCAAGAGGGATCATGGCCAGAGCAGTCGATCTGAACTGGCCAAAAGCTCTCCCAGAGTGTCGTTCCCAGTATAAAAACTGTGGGGAATTGGATGAGAAGGGTCAATTTATGTTCAGAGACTACAAACACCATTTACGAGTGACGCATCCTTCCTAGTTGTACAGCAATTAAACATTTTTAATGAAATTTTGACAGGGCATTTCCAGCATGCTTTACCTGAAAGGCACTTGTGGACAGATAGAAAATGTAAAAGTTAAAATATTGGTCTTCATACAGAATGACAGTCTATTTTTCTTTTGATCTACACCAAAAGCACTCTGAGACCCCAAACTAAAATGCTGAGTCCCGATTAAGTGTGGCATGACACAAAGACATCATCCAAAGATGCTTAAGCCTAGGTAACACACCAAATGTGACAAAGGTGTTACCCACATATATCATGTGTGCTGAGGACTGTATGAACACACTTATGTAGCAATAATGTCTACAAGTTCTAGCATTCAAGATCTCAAAACTTTTCATATCATGAATCGTCTATTAGTCCAAATATTAACCTTCACCCTCATTTTATTCCTCATTGCTCAAGTCATATTCCTGTTGCAGATGCAACCTCTGCCAACTGCAGCAACTACTTCAGTAAGCTAAGAATTCAAGGTTAAAATGCTTGTAAAAACCTGAAGATTAAGAGAATAAGCACCTGATATCACCCACCTGCTCAAGAATATCTAGTTAACTTTCCAAGTTCCATCACATAGCTGATGACAATAAAAACAGTAAGTTGTCAAGGCTCCAATTCAGCAAAGCACTTAGGCAGGTGTGCAACTTAAAATACACTCTTAAAAGCATTCTCATCCATCAAAATACTTTACTTGTAATACAGGAAAATGAATAAGTCTTATTGACTTCCATAACATCAATAAAGGATAATTAAATCAAAGTGAGCTGCTGTATCAAGGTCATGCTGCAGAATCTCTAACCTTTCAGGATGTTTTCAGCACATTTCTCAGTGAAAATGCTAACAGAAGGAAAATATAGGTGGATAACAGTAGTGGCACTGTAGACCTGTATAGTAACTGCCCAGTGAAGGGCTTTGGAAACTGTTCTTTAAATGTGTGACTGCCCACGTGTCAGCAGGAAACCATCACACACATTATATGAATAGTGGTGTTGTACAAACAGCAAAAAGTAAGGCAAAAACCTTCAAGTCATCTGGAAATTCTCTCTTTAGTGCATTATCAAGTCTAAAAAGCCTGTTATAACTTTATAATTCTAAGTGTGTGCCATACTCTGGGGCTTAATTTCATCTTATTCAACTGTTAATGTCTTAGGTTTATCAAGTTATTTCTATGCTTCTCTAAATAATAATAATACATTTTACTTGCCCATAACTCAGTTTAACAGTCCTTATTTCAAAGAAAACAGACTTTGAAGTCAGCTAGTGTTGTATAGGGTATATACAACCTTCATAAGTGTCCTCTTCGTTTTACCATAAAAGTAACTATTGTTTGACCACCAAAAGCAGGTATGCTCCCAAATGCTCAGCATTTGAAAGTACCATTCCCAACAGCATTTAAAAAGCCCTTAGGATCCTTCCAAGATATGTAGCTGACCATAAACAAACCTTTTCACTTGTGTGTCTAAGTCCATCCCTCCAAGAGAGCTCTTCATCTTTCTGAGGGGGTCTCAGCAGTGATATTTGTGAAAAGATTTCAGGCCTCCTAGTGAAATCTGGCATCATGCTCTTTCTCAACACTTGCAGTATTACTCACATTCTGCTTTGTCAGATCTTTCCAGCAGACAGAGCCTCAATAAAATGGGCTCTATCCAGCTCTCAGATCAAAATGTAAGACCTATACAAATAAACTAGAAGGAGCCTATGAAGAACAAGCTGATACCAGCCACAGAATATGAGCTTGAATACAGTAAGTAAAGACTATAATTTAGCACCATAATGAGACAAGAAAAGATAATTCTAAATACATGAGAGGTATCATGAGATATATAAGGTTGGATGGAGTTTAGGCGCCCAAGGTTTCCAGAGCTAATTCTGACCCTTTTAGAGTTTAGCATCCAGACCTTATGTTAGCTGACAAGCCTGCAGTTAGCTAGAGTTTAGTCCTTGCTTTATTAGTCCATCTTTGAAATGGGCATTTGCCTTTTCTACCATCAGGGGTTCCCTCAGTTACCATAATCTGTCCAACATTTTAGACAATAACTGCAGCGATATTAACCAGCTCTCTCAGCATCCACAGGAACATCCTATCCCATCCCTTCCTGGGAAACTTGTCTACATCCAGTTAGCACCTTATTATCCAATCCACTATAGCAGGTAATCCCATTCTCCATAAACCAGTCCCACAATCCAACCTTGCCAGCAAAGACAGCATCAGACACCTAAGTCCATTCTGTTCCCTTCATCACTTCAGCTGAGAGCTCATGCTTTTCTTACTTTACCTTTTTCCTTTGCATCCCACGCCAGTTTAAAATGCAACTGTATTTCCCCATTTCATCCATCTGGTTGGTCACCTTCCTTGGCTCCAGATTTTCCTGCACCCCAGGATAAAAGTTGATTGATCCTTGAAAAGATTGTCCTTGAAGGTCAAATAGTTTTTCCAAGACTTATCTGACCTATAGAGCAGCTTCCCATGGGATCCTGCGAAGCAGATCCTTGGAAAATCAAAGTTTACTCCCTTGCAATCAGATCTTTATCCAGCTGTTAGCCTGCTTCACTCCCCTTTGGATCTTAGACTTTACCAATTCATGTCACTGCAACCAGCAAAGCCATTGAGTACCACAGCCCCAGGCAGGTCTTGGTCATTGTTAAGAAGCAGATTCAACAGATGCCCTCCTTTAGTGAAGAGGAATTGGAGAATATTCAGGTTTGATTTCTGGGCAGTTTGTGACTGATCCAAGAAAACTGTGTGTTTCCTGTTTGGAAACAAAGGCAAGACTAAATTAAAGATTAAGTTGGTAATAATTAAATGTCTGATGTTAAAATACAAATTATATTAGTAATCCAGTGCTAAGTTTTAAAGCAGCAGCATGTTTTTGTCCAATGGAGTTGATACACAAGTGCTGTGGAAAGACTTTCTTGATCAGCAAGAAACTCATCATCTCATCAACAAACTTCAAGCTCACAAAGCAATCAAAATTTCAGCAGAGTTTGTGAGGAACAGTGTTTACAATTCACTACACTAAACCAACAACCGCCACGCAGAACTTAAGAGCAGCCATCTGTAATAAACACATGGCAGTGCAGTACCCAACAGCCTGGCTCCAGGAGAAAGCCCTGCAGGGGGATTTGTATTGTGAGGAGCACAAATGCATTTGCATGTTCAAGCAGAATGTATTTGTTGCACTCTAGTCCCTTAACTTTGTTGACCTGGTCAAGACTCTGGATACTCACATGGAAGGCAACCTGTTTTCAGAAAGGGTATAAACCTACCTAACCTTTTTCTTTCTGTTTGCATTTTTATTCCATGATCGTCTTTGCTTTGCCTTGTTTCATTGCTCCTCTATCCTGCTAGCCTCGCTACTTATCTAAGAGAGTGCTAAAAACCTCCACAATTCCATCTCAGCTCCTCACAGATAGTATATAAATAGCACTGGTGTATACTGGTTTGCCCAAACACGAGAAGGTCAGAAAAAACATTTTCTTTTGAGGTGAAAAAAAGGAGGCAAAACCTAAGAATTTTAATAACAGCCCTGACATGAGAGCAACATAATACCAGCCTGAATTACACTTGGTACCAGACTCTCATTGGAAACCCTAGATTGCTTTGTTCCTGTCCCTGACATAATATTCAAGTCTGGGTTTATATTTGCACGGAATGGGGCTGTTCACTTGAGTCCATGCAAATCAAACACTTGATTTATGCATCATTCCACTGGAGGGTGTAACATTAAATTTAATTTTGTAAGAAAAGCCTGAAGTGCCTCTATGCCTGGGGCTGACATTGTGAAATAGGGAGAAAGGTGCACACGAATTCATTACTGTTTCCAATATGCGAAATGCAGCATTTGAATGAAACATTTGTCTCTTGTCAAAAGGGAGTAATGTCTGTTCTTTGCAAAAAATATTTCTCCCCCCCACTTTGATATTACCACCAATTCAGCATATTGGAAGCCGAGGTTACAAGCGTAGTTCAGACTGGTGATGATGGTGGGATGAATTACACAATGAAACGAAGAGGCATTGGCTGAGTTGCTGTGCAGCTACAGAGCGTAGATGTTGGTCAGTCTGAATGTCACCATATAGCAGCATTTCATTAGAACAATTAAGAACAGTGCTGGTTTTTTCTGAGCTTATTCAGTACTTTCACAGAAAAGTCTTCCGCTACCTCAATAAACAGTTTTCACTTACCTACACCTCCTCCTCCTATATAGCTCTGAAAACACCAGGAAAACGTTTTCCAAACTTCATATCAAGGCACGCTTAAGTTAAAATTCTCAAACACTAATGGGTTTCCACTCTGTCTCTCAGCTTAGCTGAGGCAGCTTCAGTAGGAAGCTTCAGATGAGCTCCGATAAGAACAAGGCTTTCCAGACCAGCAGCACTTTTTAGCTATAGATTATTAGGAATTGGCTCCTCCTCCCTCCAAACCATCCCACATTTCAGATCTGGATAAAACAATATAGATTTGAAGAGACCAAGGTTGAAAGCAGGGCAAGAACTAAGTATGGTCAGCTCAGAAGTTCTTGCTAGACCATGGCACTCTCAGATGCCACTACCATCAATGAAAGCAACAGTAGTTCTTCCTTTCAACCTCAATTTTTTCCTACTTTTCCTCCTCTAGCAAGCTTCCACAACCCAGACATGAAAGCAAGAATTATACTGCTACCAGAAAACATGAATTCTAGGACCCAGTGGGCATCATGACTTGCTAAATGGTTCAAAAAGTGCACACAGTTTTGACATGTTTTCTCTCCTTGAAAACAATTAAAGAAAAGGCTGTTGAATAATTTCTTTTCCGCACCGAAACAATGTTTTTCTTCAAAAGTCATTAATATTTAAAGAAGTTAACCAAAATGAAATATTTCAGGGTCATAGGCAATATTTAAAATTTCCCAGACTTCATTGTGGTTTCATTCTGTTTCACTAAGGGTTATTTTTACTCTGAGGTCAGCCCCAGGGAATTTTCTGATTTCACAGCTCAACTAACAAACCCAAGCTCCTACATCCACCCACACAGCACTACAGCCATGACACTGCTGCCCATTCTATCCTGAAAAATCACACTTTCAAGGTCACTCCAGAGCATTCATGTCCCATGAGGCCAAGCTTCTGCATAAGTTGTTCAGCTTGCCAAACCTTGATAGACTCTTGATCTGAAATCTTGAAGGTATTTTCTTTGTTCAGCTAATGAACAGTATGGTGATGAATACACATAAGGCAAAATTGATCCACTTAATTCATCATTTGTACACATGTATGGATTTAAGCCCTTTTAAATGGATTCTGGACTTAAATACCTATACCTACATTCGTGAGCTGTTCAAAAATACCTAAAGGCATTGTAGTAAGTTTTGTACCTTAATTTCTGAAATTAAAAGATTAACCCCATGTTTAGCAATTGCAAATTTTTAAAAACAAGCTGAATTTTGCTTGCTTGTTAATTGCTGCTCATGCAAAGCTTTACTGCAGCTGTATGCCTCTGTTTCCTGGATAGCTGCAGGGGACAGGTCCCTGCAAGTTGTGCCCAACCTTGATGTAAGGAGAACAAAAAATAAAAAGGTAAAAATCAAGCCCACAACTCTGAACCTTAGAAGTCAGGCAAGAACATATTAGCTACAAATATAAGCCAAAATACTGAGAAAGGAAGAGAGGAATGGCAACCCATGGGGTGCAAATTCAATCTCTAACTCTGTGTACAATTAACACTGATTGTATTTACAACAGTCCTTGACATCATGCATTCAAGTGGCCTTTCCTGTATCAGTGACCTTGCTCAAAAACAGCAGTTTAAGTCAACTTTAGGCAAAAGAAGTCCTTATATTATAGGAAATAGAATTCAAGAAGAAAGGCCATACCAAGTGTCTCCGTTATCTGCCTTCTATTTAGAAGATATCGATTTTCACCAAATCACTACTCCCTGGTGATTTTGAACATTTCAATTTGCCAAACTTGGATTATTTTTCCCCCTGCTTAAATTGAAGAATTTTAACTTACCAAACTCAGCTTTTGGACTTGTGTTCTGATTCCTACAGTTCTGCAGAAACTGGCTGAAAACCAATGATCTCAGTCAGGTTTCAGACTGAGATGCATTATACCCGTTGCCTTCTTTGACACTAAAAAATTATTTGGCAGTACCATATAGGGCCAGGTCAGACATTGAAAGAACTCACTATTTTCAGCATTTGCTGCTGATAAAATGATGTTAGCAGATCAGAAGTTGTCTTGCCCTTGTCACTTCAGTAAACTTTCTCCCTGCTAGTTTGAGCCATTCTAAAAGAATTTCACAGCCATTTTCCCTTATAATCTTTAGCATTAACAGTCATGCAAAGCAAAAGCTTGGACATCTGCCCCCTGCTCTAAGAATCCAAATAGCTACTGTGTTAACAGCAGGTCAACATCAAACCTCACAGTTTCCTTCTCAACCAACACAGGATATTCAACCACCAGGAGGAGATGCATGAGACGGACAAGCTGAATCCACATCAGATGATTCTGGAGGTATTATTTGTATATTCCACAAAGGCAACAGGCATGACTGCTGTCTGAAGCATGCTTAAAGGAGGAAAATGTTTTGATTTTAAACAGCATGAATGAAAAAATCCAGCACAATTTTGGTAAATTCCTACTGGAGCTATTTTCTCCCATAGTACTATTTGTTCACTTCTACATAGCAAGTTTCTCCCCTGTGATCCAGGTCTGTGTTTCTGTTCCCTGCTGAAAATGTTACCTGCTATGGTTTGTTCTTTCTGCCAGGTCACTACGAGTGTAAATGTCTCAGAGGCAAGAATCAGCCCCAACAGATCCTGCTGGCAACCCATTCCCTATTCAGGAAGGAGCAGCTGCTCAGAAACAGCTTCTGAGACTTAATCTTACCAGTGTTTCAAGCATTACAAAGTCCTGCATCATCCTGTTTTTTCCACAGTCTCACCATGATTTAAGCGCATGTTTCAAGATTATTATCAACAAGTTCTCAGTCAATTCTTGGACAGTTCTTGAAAAACAAAGCAGAGTTATCCCACCATTCAGAAGCATCCACCTCGATGGTGCTGTTTGACAACCTTTACACTGCTGGAATGGAAAGCCAGATCAACATCACATGATGACCATCTAACCTTTACTACAAATACAGAATAGGGACTTTACTTGATAAGGTCTGCTTTCTTACTTCCAGTTTTATTCTCTCTCCAGCAACAGACCAGTACTATTCCTGAGATATCTTTCATTCCTAATGCAGTTATAAAATATGTGTTTACTAACCTCAAGAGTGCAAGCCACATGTTTCTCCTTGCACCTTTTTGCTTCTGTGCCAAATTTCTATTATCCTTATCTTCTGATTTGTAGTAATTACTATCAGTTTTCCACTTTCTTCCATGTGATGTCCATGTTTTTCTAACTCCTTTCAAGATCCTTTTCTGAGCCAGACTACTTTCTCAATTAGGACAGTGCTCTTCCTCACCCAGATTTCTGGGGACAAGAGAGGTGATCACTTAGCAAAGGGCCATTAAGCTCTTTAATGGTATAAAGTATTTTCCTCTCATACCTTTCAAGTTTTCCACTTGGTTGTGAAGTTTAGACCCAGTGGCTTCAGGTACTCCTGCCATTCCTTTCACACTCCAGTCAAGTTTCATTCTACCCTTAGGTAAGGGCCAAAAGGAGCTGAAAGGAGAAAATTCCCTCATTGTCCCAGTGGGCAACAGCACAAAGAAAAAGTCTCTTGGTTTCCAGCTGAAATCAGTTAGCAGTTTATATCCACAGCTTTGTGCTGACAGTAGCCTTTCTTGCAGAAATTTACTCTCCTGATAGATTTATAGGAAACAATGATATCACCTCTGAATACTGCTAGGCTAAGCAAGTCATGATCTTTCAGTTCTGGAATGACAGTCAGATCAGTCCTTTAATTATTTCCAGGTGCCTCTTTTGCATTTGAATCATTTCTGCACTATATCTGAACAGACCTGTGCATCTATGTGAGGTCTCCTCAGTGCCTGGTACAATAGCAGCATCTCACCCCTCCACAGATTGACATCTGCCTTGACTAGAGCAATATTTATTTTTCCTACAGCCATCTCACCTTGGTTAGCCCAGAGCCATCCTACCATTCATTCCCCTCCTTATCACTAGTCATCCACAAACCATATTTTCTTACCTTATTATGGATGTATTGGATATACAAGACATTGGACACATTTTGTGCTGTTGTAAAACCCTCTGGCTTTTTTTATTCCAATCTTCAGTACCTTCCTCTTCTGCTTTGTGAAATCCTAGTTCTCCTGTTAAATCCCACATTTTTCTAGCTTTTGCGCAAAAAGTGAATGTTCCGACAGTATCACTGATGAAAATTTGAGCAACAACCATCAAAGACCAATCCTAGATGGGAAAACCCCTTAGCAACCTTCCTCCAAGATTTGTAGCCACACTGCCTTTCATCAGTGACATGTAACTGCTTCTCTGGCCCCTTACACTTCTATCAATCCCTGTTGTTTCCTGCCTTCACTATTCATTTCCTATGTAGGAAACCTGTTGGACATCCTACACCTGCTAAATAGTGAGCCTGTCCTGTTAAAACCAGGTGCCAGGTTAGCCTGTCACAATTTGTCTTTAATAAATAAATCATCAGCTTTGATCCCATTCAGCATTTTCATGCCATCTTCAATTACTTCTAGATCAACAGCTTAGACTGTTGTAACTGAGAACATTGTAATTTAAGCTGCTTCCTACAAAGCCAAAACCACAGGCATTACATCTACTGCTGTGCAAACATTCAGTACTGGCACAGAAAAAATAACCAGGTTACCTAACCAACTATTTTCTATCAGAACAAACCTACCCAGAACAGCAGTAAGAGTGCCGAATATATATCCCAGTTCTCTCTAGAGACCTTTATTTACAAGACCATAGCAAAAGAAAAAACAACCACAGCCTGATACGTGTACACATTAGAACCTCCTGTTGTATTCTGAAATTAAAACATAGTAAGTTCACCTTGAACAAGTTTGCAGTCTACATTCAAGTTCTCTTCATGCTACTAGGGCAATGTGGACTTGGCTGAAGTTGTGCCAGGGGATGTTGAGGTCGGGTGTTAGAAAAAGGTTCTTCACCCAGAGGGTGTTTGAGCACTGGAACAGGCTCCCCAGGGAAGTGGTCACAGAACCAACCTGACAGAGCACAAGAAGTGTGTGGACAATGCTCTCAGGCACAGGTGTGACTCTTGGGGATGTCCTGTGCAGGACCAGGAGCTGGACTCAATGATTCTTGTGGGTCCGCTCCAACTCAGCCTATCCCGTGTGATTCTGTGACACAAGCTCTTATATTCACTGTCTTCATCTTGACTTTTTCAGCAGCAGAGATACTGACCAACTGTATCACCCAAGGGTTTATTCAGTTTTGTACCACTAAGGATTTGCAAAGTACATATTATCTCAATGTCTTTTATTTTCACGTATTTTAATTTTGTTATTGCTAGGTGATTGCATAGGCAAAGACTGTCTCATACCTAAAAATGCCTAAGCAGTCAAGATCAAAATTAAGTACACCACAGCATCCACTGCCTTAGGAGAAACATCTTTCAAGAGCCTGTCTCTCACACAGGTTTAAGATAGATCCTTAAATTTCCATTACCAGGGTTTTCTCCCTCACCACTCCGCATTCCAAGAATTCACTGCATTTACACAAGTCAGAAATGTGTCAGAGTTCACTATATAATTACTGATTTCAATAAGGAGATCAATAGCCATGAGGTAGCAGTATTTTCCAAATGTTTCCAAAAGGACTATAATGGAGACTTGATCTTCAGCCTTGTGCAGGGATTGTGGATCTCCAAATTGCTGCTCATGAATGCCATGCTCCATCTGGGTATTTGTGCAGCTTTTTAGGGTCTGTGCTTGCTTCCTTAAAAAGTCTACCCCAACTCATGTCTCCTTTTGTTTCCTGCATGCTGTGAGAAATGCCTATGTAAGTTCCGCTAACCCTAATTATTGGGAGAGGAAGAGTATTTATACTTGAAACAGTCACATTTGTTTTAACCAGGATGGTGTGAAAGAGTGTCACTGACACATAACTAATCCACGGCATAATTTCCATGATTTAAGAAGACAAGTCTATCTGACCTCCCAACATATTATTGTTCTGAGACAGAAGGTATCCAACACACAACATTCACATTTTCTTTAGAAGTATTAGGAAGTGATGAAAGCTAAATACCCTTGCTATACCTTGATTGCAGTATAGAAACAGGTACTTCACCCTCATTTTGTCACCACACACGTGTCATTTAGCCTTGAGTTGAGCAGAAAGAGGCAGTTAATCTCTGTGCTTCCTAATTTGTTTAAAATGCACATAGTTTTGCATATTGGAACTTTGAAACACTACAATTTCTTAACAAAGGAATCACTGAGCAAAAAAGCAAGAAAAGGATGTGCACGCTCATTAAAGCTTCCATTCCTCACAGCCCTTCACATGCAATATAAACCAGGAGTTATGTGTAAGATCGTAACAAAGAGTGTCACTGGAAACACAAACTTTTTGCAACCCAAGGGCTCCATGTTCTCTCCTCTGAGGAAATGGTGTGGAAGCTGAGGGCACCAAGCATTTTGCTGAATCAATGCTTTGGTATATACCAAAATACAAAGTTTCTGTGATACTTGAATACCCTGAACATGTTCCTCTGAGCACCAACAGATGGTGGCGGAACAGTTAATATCAATTTTTTGAGGGACAACTCACTCATTTTTCATTAATTTCCTCCCCCTGTAAAGCAGTATGCAGGATGTTTCCCAAAGTCTTTTTCAATATAACAAACACATGATATTTGAGGACCAGCATTGCTTCTGTGAAGATACAAGTGGAGGGCATAGGTTAAAGAAAAACTGCTCCACAGGTTATTTATATTTACCATCTGCTCTGAGGAGTACTGACAAGATGACTCCTTGGAAGATGTTTTACACATTTTCTTATTCAAACCTATCCAGCATGGTGGATTCCCCCTTGGAACATCCAGTGTGTTAAGAGAAAAGGCTCAACATTCACATTGCCTTCAGAATGACAAACGAAATCACTACCTGGTTTCATATCTACAAGAGGATGGGTTAGGCAAATTCTGTCTGAATCGTATTTAGTTCAACTTTGTGTAGAAGATGAGTAAGGAAGTGATATGCCTCAAAATACAATGCTTTGAGGGCCTAATATTTTTGAACACAAGCAACATTTCTAAAAGTGTACAAGTCACTCCTGATTCAGGAGGACTTGGCAGCAGAAAAGATTTGTGCCCAAATCATGAGACAATGGAAACCCTGTCACTCACCAGGCTGCATTTTTCCAGAATTCAAACTGTTTCATCTATATTGTGGATGCGTCTTCATTGACTAGAGCATATCTATAAATGAGACTATCAATTTTCCTAACCCCAAATCATCTGAAGCCTTATGCCCCACATTGACTTTCTATGCGAAGGCTGAGCTTCCTCACTACTGTAAAATTGCTGGAAATTAAGGTGCCCTATGCAGAGGGTTTGAACCTTGTCCAGTAATGGAACTCAACGCAATATTAACAATCTCATTGGTCCTTTCCACTGTAAATACGCTGCAATGTTGCTGTAAAACCAGCAATTTTGTCTACCGAACTCTTAGCCTTGAATCAAATTATAATGAAAACAGGCATTATGCCCACAGACCCAGCCTGCAAACAATAGGAGCATTAAGCTAACTCTGAGATTTATGACAGACCTATCTGCCTTCTACATGCATTTTATAGGCATTTGCAATAAATTAGCTAGTGAGGCCAGCTCAGAGGCACAGAGAGAGTATCATGCATAGCCAAGTAGTAGAACTGGGTGTATCGCAGGACTGGTCATGGCTCACTGAAATGATAAAGGCTGGAACTTCAACCAGCCAGGAGAGGGGTAACCACATATCACAGGGCAGCAACATCTCCTGTGTGGTCACTGACAACATTAGTAATGCCATGAGAGAGGTTCCTTAGCAGTCTCTGGAAACAAGGATGAAGGGCTGCACTAAAATCCTACATCAAGTGCAGTGACGTTACTCCTCCAAAGATCACTTTGTCTGGATGAGGTTAAATAATTCAATTTAGGATCTGAAGTTTTTGTTCTTCTAGTTTTGGTCATTCCAAGGTTGGGACACAAAGCAGTAACAACTCAACATAAGGGAGAATAAATAGGTGGTTTGCAGGAAGGAGAGACTATTGGCCTGGGTCATGCTATAGCCTAAAGTTTTCTCTTTTTGAGCCCAACCCAAAAATTGAGCTCCTAGGGCAAATCTTGAATTGTTCAGACATGAAAATCCTAGCAAACAAAAATTTTGCCCAATTATCTAGAGCTACAGGAATTAACCCACTTGTGTTTTGTGTCTATTTCCTCTGTAATCTTGACAATCGAATGCAGTGTGTGTCACTTTTGTTTTACAGCCATAGCTAAAGATTTCTGCTCTTACAGGAAAAACACGTAGCTTCATCATGGTCTCCAAGGCCAACAGGACAGCAAACTCGTGGAGAGGAAGGATGACCAGGATGAGGTTCAATGTTGAAGTAATTTAATGAAGTAAGATGGTTTTCTTCTCTGCCTCTACAATAGTCTGCTACACATTACACAAACCTTTTATTTTTAGCCTTTCCGCTTTCCCTTATTCCTCCAGATTATTTTTTTTAATCCCCTTGCATTGGCTTCCAGAGCCTGTTTGGAGCAATATTGTGAAGCAAATGACCAGACATAATGACTTTCCAAGGTCCTTGTGATTCCTTATTAACATTCAGTTAGCATAAGTCCTGACTTTATTATTGACTACATTGAATACACAATACACTGACCTCTGCCATCTGCAACTAAATCTCTTCCTGCAGATCTATCAAAGTGATTTCATACACAGAGGAAGTAGAAGAAAACAAAGCAGTAGCTACTTATCTTTTTTTGTCCTGAGAAACTTTAACACTCTGTGGGAAAGACTGCTTTCCCTCATGGTGTTTTCAACCATTAGTATTCCATGCCTTTGGAATGGAAGTGGCTACACACTGAAGCTTTATCTCAAAAATTCAGAGAAGAGGGGAAGTACTAAACAAAATCCCTCATTTTTAATTTAATCTCAGTAGAAGCAAAGTGGTGACAGAGAACCTCAGGGAAACTTTTTTTAAATACATGCCTTTAAGTTGCTTGTGGGAAAAAAATGTTTAAGTTACTAAAATACTGTAGCATCTTCATGTACCAAGCAAGGCAGTACATGGGCCACAAGAAAGTGCATGAAAACAAAAAATCTCCTCCACAAAACAGCTGGGGAATATTTTTTCCTATTTCTAATGTTCATAAAGTATTATTTTCTTCCTAAAGGAAGACTGGTGCACACAGAACAGCACTTTAAGGAGTAAGGTCATTCCTGCGGTAAATTCAGGTGCCAATCATGCTAAAGTTATGTTAAAGAACCTATGAGCGACAGGTAAGCATTTCGCAAAACTAAATCCAAGAAAAACCTTCAGCTTAAGCAACTGAGAACTCAGGCAAGACATCAGAGAGCCAGAAGTACACACTCCAAAAGCTTTGCAGTGCAGAGCTACCAAGGGTACTTTGTTGACAGGTTTCATTTTATGAAGACACAGAATTTGGCAACATTTCTGCCAGAAAAGCTGAGAAATGTCTCACAACACACTAACCTGAGGGGTTAATCTTTTATTTTGAGCACAGGAGACCAGAAAGCAACCCCACAAGCAATCCCTTCTGGGACCTACAAAATCAGATGCAATGGATGCACAGTCCTCATCCCTTACTGTCACCTAATCTGGTTGCTAAACTTATACCTTGAAGAGCTCATGATCAAGTAAAGCCACATCTTTGCTTTCAGGTGACACACAGAGTTCAGGAATGAGGTCCCATTCTCTCCAGCCTTCTTAGAAACTCAGAAAAAGGAAAATAAAAAATCCTTTACAAATCTCCATTAACTATCCTAGAGGGAAAACTTGTATTTCATTGACTGTAGTTTATGCAAATAGGATCAGAGGAATTAACATATTGGAAGGAGCTGACATTTGTCCTGATATATTGAATCGTTAGCATGACAGAATCACTTAAGCTGGATCCACTAACATCAGGTTTCCTCTCATTATTGACCCCTGCAGAGTAGGCCTGACAAGTGGAACTGCTGCAAAGTTCATTAATAATGTGAAATAAATCAATTTTTCAGGAAATACTGAAAACGGATGACACTGAACTCAGACTTTTTGCAAATTCAGCACATACCAGTTTCCATCAAGGACACAAGTTATAACAACGTCCTTTCCTGACCTATATTCAGGAGCTATGCTTTGCTCCTAGGCAAGCTCACAGACACACTGGGAATGGTGCCATTACCGGAATAATGCCCTTCACTAGAAAATGAAAAGCAATATTACCCTATGGACACCAACACAGATACCTGTAGACATTTTAGCTCACTGATTGACACCTCCAGCACGAATTATGGGCAGGACACACACTCCAAGTGCCAGGCTTTGTTTTCATCTGAAGGTACAGGGAAATACATCTTCTAACAGACTGGCCAGGCTACTTTCTCCAACACGAGACACTATGCGAGGTAACAAACACACTTTCTGCCTTATAGTCCTCAGAAGGAGAAAATCCTATTTTCAAACAAAAGTTATAAAGAATAGACACATTGAAGAGAAAGCTGAAAATCAAGTTCCCTTGCCTGTGTTACTGCCAGAACTTAGAGAGCCAAATGCTGTGACATTTCCTACCATCAAGTGAAAATCGCAAATTGAGTAATAGACTTGATTAATGCTGCTTTTTGTGGCTCACAAAATGCCCGTGAACAGATTGAGATTTTCATTAATATATTCATGGTTCAAGTTTAGCCTAGTTTTGTAATTTTTTTAACTGCTTTATGGAGATGTTTAAATTTTTTCTGCAAGAGCACAAGCTGGTTGGAAATATATGACACATGGTAATTAAAGCTGAATGCATCTGAAAAAGCTACTGGTGCATATCAAATGGTGTTTGTCAGTCTTGAATAAGGTGAGTGGAACTCAAGCAAAATAGAAGTATACAGAAAAATCTAAGTTATATGAGATCCTGATAAGGTGCAGTTGCAGTATACAGTCAGAAAACAGTAAGAATTAAGAACTCGAGCTTGATTGTTTCATGGAAAATGCAGATTTACTAACAAAACCTAATTCCTTGGAACAAGTTAAGGGTTTTTTTTGTAATTATAATGAATTTTCCTACTTTAAAAATTACTTTTCCTGATTATGCATGATAACAAATAAAGGCTACAGCCAAAATCTGCCTACCAAGCGAAATTTTAGGTTTAGGATTAAATAGCATTTCTTTCCATCTTCAGAGCACTACAGACTTGCATGCACTAAGGAATGACATACCAGTGATCACATTTTCAAAGCTACACAGGGCTCTTGAGGCTCTCTGTTGGCTCATAATTTTTTTAAGAGCTGATCTTCTGCAAAGATTAGTCCCTGAAAACTGCTGAATCAGAAAGGGAGTTGCCAGCAGGTCAAGAGAGAGATAAGTCTCCTTGACTCAGCCCCTGCGAGAGGGGCTCATCTTGTTTCTAGAGGCCTGCCAACCTCAACTCTGATTTTATCTTAAATACGGCTCCTCAAGACATCTAGCAAAGCTTTTACATATCCTTTCCTATCTTCGCTTTATACTTCTCTTTCACCTCCAGTATTTCACTTCCTTTCCTCCTGTCCACTTTAGGTCTTTTTTGTCTCGTCTTTTTTTTTCAGTCTTCGAGTTTCTTACAAATGGAAACAGATATCTCAACTCATAAAATTAAAACTCAGCTTCTATGCACAAGAGTGTTGTCACAGATTTTAAAAGCACTTATTTTCTTATCCATCATGACACTGTCCTGCATGGTTCCACAAGTCTTGTAAACCTTCAGTCATATTCTTGCTCTAAACTCCAAGTATGGCAAATATTAACAGGAGAGTTTGTGAACCAAGGTCTGAAGCCACAGCTTTACTACAGTTGACACCAATTCACATATTCCAATGCAAAGCTGAAAGTTGCATATGGACTTTTACAGATGTCACTCACGCAAGTAAAGCAAAGTACCCTAAAAACACAAATTTAAAAGGCAGAATCCTTTTTCTGTTGACAAAATGGAGTGATCAGAAAGTCATCTGTTTTGTGCTCAGGGTCGCACAAGCAGCTGATATCAATACAACCGGAGAAGAAACCAGACTTCTGTAATCTCTACATATAAAAACGTCCTTTCTCCCACACCCTCCAGTTCCTTGGCATACTATTGCTGTTTGAAAGAGTCTCCAAACACGCCTGGAATCCCATCATGACTGATGATTGTCCTGATAAACTAAAGAGTAGGTAAAATGTTCTTCTGTGTACAAGTTTCTCCTCTTGGCCTTTTCTTCTAAAACCATACACTTGCCAAGGTTTAAATTATCGATTCTGTAATTTCTGTGCTAGCACTTTAATTTAGCATCCCCCAAAATGACAATTATGATACTGTCATGACTGTTGTGGTCTCTGTCATGGCCTTTCAGTCAGATTCTTTTCATTGGTTCATTATTCTTTACTATATCGATTACTTCTGTCAACATACTTCCTCCAGCTTGTACAGACCTGATGAGGACAGGTAGAACAAACACTGCAATGCAGAGTCAGCTGTTTGCTTGCAGATTTGAAAGGCAAAGCATTCCAGGAAGGTACATTGAGTGTTCAGCCAAGTGCATGATCTTTTTCACTATATGATACAGAGAACACTGAAGTATCTCACACCCTTTGTGATGAACAGCCAATTGTAGCTAAATGTGTAGGTAAAACTGATCTCTAATTGCCCTCCTGGTATTTTGATATTTACTTGCTGTGCCTCAGGTATTTAAGATTTGCATGTCTTTGTCACATACTACTTCCTGAAAATTATTTATTTTAGGAAAAAAAAGACTTGAACCCCATGTTCCTGAAGCATGAGTATTTCACTTACGCGAGAAGGTAAGGCACGAAAGGAAGCTGAATTGGGTCCTCTGCACTTCTCTCTTCTGACACATTACCCTGTGTAACAAAGGCCCAAATTTTCTCCGCTTCTGTTTCTTCTCCATTTGGCCAGTATTGAGATGTAGATTCATAAACTCTATTACTTTTCCTAGGTACCTGTTTTTACATCTATTCTCAAGTCAAATTGAACCATCACCAGTGTTAATACCATTGACTTCATGCTACATTACATCCTCTGTTTTAACTAGGCTGCCTTCTTGCCATACGAAAGCTTGAAGTAACTATCTGAAGTCTTCGTTAAGTAAAACTAATAGTAAGTACTGCAAAAGTCATCTGCATACCCTGGCTTCAATATCTTACTTTCATTTCTTTATTTCGAAAGCACCACTGCAATTTATTCCCTTAGCAAGCAATTTAGGAGACAGACTTTTCCTCACACCTGGAATTCAATACACGCAGCTGAAGCTCTCTGTTGAGTGATGCACCGTCTTTTACCTCAGGAGCACCAACTGATTGTGCCAGAAAGTTGCCCTTTCAGAAGCAAAGGTATTTGCTCCTGCTTTTTTCTATTTCACTCAGTTTGAACCACTGTAATGCCCTTTTTGCCAGTCTCCCTGAAAACACAATTAACAGGCTGCAGCTGGTATCAAACATTGCTGCTGGGATTCTGACTGGCACCAGATGGAGTAAGTGAGTAAGTCTACCTTTGTCTCCATCATGCCAGTCAGATTTCACATTAGCTTCAAGGTGCTCTCCCTGACCTGTACAGCCCTTTAAAATCTTCCATCATACTTTCTCACTGATTGGATAGTGTTTTATACCATTTTATGCTGGTCTGCTGTAGTGCACTAAGCATTCATGCACCACAGAAGTGGGCATGATGGAAGGGTCTGAATAAAATATAAGGGGACAGCAGCAGAAGAAAATGTTCTCCTTTTTAATAAATCATTTGAAAAGGTATTTTTTAAAAGGATTTTTTATTAAATATATGAAAAGCAACACGAACAGTTGAGCATTGCAGACTTCAATAGATAATCTTTACTGTGTCCCCCATCCTCAAATGACTTCAAATTTTAAAAAAAAGTAACAGATATTCTAACTAAACCAGCATTATTCGTATATATAAAAATTCAATCTGCTATGGACTATAGTTTGAATTCATATGGGTCTCTTTTTATTGTTGAAGCATTTCTACCAAAAAGTTAAAGCACATAGTACACTAGTAGAGTGCTACTTTCTGTATACCACTGTTTCCCTGTGCGTCCCTGGCTGCATGTGTCAGGGATGCTGATGTCCAGCATGTGCCTAGGCAGGAGATTCATCCTTTTCCTTTTGAATTGCTTGGATTTATCACTTGGATCATTAGGACACATGATAGAGGAAAAAATCCCATAGGTATCTCAAAACCAAAGTAGCTCAGCTATCAGAGAACAGAGGCAAGAAGCTGTAGTAGCTTCTGTTAACTCATGAAGCCTCTTTAAAGGCAGTCCAGTTAACTAGAGCCCACAATGGTGTAGAAGTTGCCAAGTTCAGTAGGGCCAAAGCATCCTAGCTAAAGATTTTCACGGGTTTTGAGACTTCTCTACAGCTACAGTTTACAAACTGATTCAGTTTTTTGGAACAATCAGATAACTGCCCCTCAGCTTCGTTGAGGATTTGTGCTCAGCCATGAAACTTAGAAATTGGCCTAGAGTTGTTTTCATTTCGGTTTTTATTTCAACCATGTAATGAAGACAAAGCAGCTCCCATAATTATAACAGCTGTCAGAAAGTTTCAGCAGCAGAAGACAATTGAGAATATCCTGGCCTGGGTTAGGGCTAGTGCTCCAGAAACTCAGTGGGGTACACAAAATTTACAGTGGCAACCATGCCTGACCCACTTGCTAACACAGAGGAAGCATTTGCCAGGTCCAGAATGGCATAAAGCACCAATATATTCTGAATGTGATCATAACTCCATGCAGGTCCCCTTCAAAAGTAAACACTCCTTATTTCAGCTTTTTTATTTCTTTAAATTAGTCAGTGTAGTTAACTGTGCTACTATAGAAGTGGGAATCACTTGCTAACTAGATTTACTATATCCCACAGAGCCCATCTCACATACTAGGAAGGGCAGTTTGCTCTCATTTTCCCCCTCACTGTATTTTTTAACTAGTAACTACTGTTTTTAAGCCCCTTAGTAGATCCAGTCTTTGCACCATAAACCATCTTCACAATGATAACCAAAATTTCAGAAGCAGCAAGAAAAAAGAGATAACCCTGAGTTGTTTCTGGGTAAAGCCGCGAGTGCAACATGCTATGCAGAGAACAGCATAGTACAGCACGAAAAAAGAGCATGGTACAGGACCAAAAGAACATCATCCTCAAAGAGCTACAATGAGGAGGCTCAGCTTTTTAAAAGCCAGGACAATCTGAATTAGCATGGAAATAAGTCTACTCTCCATGGACCGAATTGTCTCCTGTGCTTCATTACCTCACTGTAGCTATGAGAACCTCCATCTATTTCACCACAAGCACGCTCTTATCCTGTACCTTTACCTTGCCTTTATGCTTCTATTTACACCTGCATCTTCTTTTAAACTTCTTTCAGGAAAGTTTGCTTTCCACACACAGGTGGCTCTCTACCTATCTTTATCTAGCAGACTTTATTATCAGTAAAACCCAAAAAGACAAATTCATCCTTTGTGCTGATGCAATTGACTTGTCATCTACTTTTACAGCTAATTAAATCTTTAGTAGATGATGGTGGATGTCAGAGGTCATCTGATAGCTGATCCTGCTAAACTGACCATAAATATTTCTTTCCAATTGTACATGATTGCCTCTTACTGCTACATTCTCTCTCAAATTAACACAGCACATTTAACCTACTTATTCACAAGGAAGAGTATTAAGCCTGGATTAAAAAAATTACCGTTTCATAAGGTACTAGCACTCAGAACCAAATCTTTCACTGAAGGCGTGACCTAGTAGGTGAGGGTGCCAGAGATTTCTAATTAGACGCTGGTAACAGCAGTCCTGAGCCATGTTTTCTCTTGACATTTACAGCTCTCATTATCAATATCTACGGACTATGTATTGTGCATTACAGGTATGTTGTTAATCAGTGTCTCTGCCCAAGGGACAGGGTACAAAATTCGAAGTCTCCACCTCAAAAGATTTGCAAAGTAATTCATTGGTAGAACATTCCTGGGACCAACTAACAAGGAGCAGTGAGAATCACTCCCCTTTCACTGCAGGACAGCTTGGGAAAAATGTCTTTTTGGTTGCACAGAAAAAAAAAACATTAAAAAAATCACTTGATACTTAGAGTTACCAGTAAAACAAAAGACAGTTTTATTGCCATCTTAAAAAAAAGGGTCCAGTTTCAATTCATCAGAAATTTCATAAAGATGATGTTACTGAATCTAAAGAACCCAAACGTGCACAGTTTTAGGCAAAAACCCTCAAACATACAAAAATAAAATACTTAACTTGTAAAATAGACCACTATAGTATTAATACTTTTCACCCAAGAAGTTTGCCATGTGTTTTTCTTACGGGATTTCAGCGATATCCAGCAAGGATGTAGAGAATACCTCATTTAGGGCCCCTGCCTAGCACTTGGCACCTAAAGCAGGTTTTTGCTGCCTCTTCCCCCTGAGACCAGGCTCTTCCAGTCATCTTCACTACACTTGTGTGCATCTTTCCAGAAGTAAACATGACAGCTGTATGTGGTCTATAGCAAAAATACATTGGTTGAGGGGAAGGAGTTATCCGTGAGCTTTCAGCACGACTCCAAGAGGAGGCTCCAGAATTTTGGTAGCTGGGAGCTTCCAAAGAAGCCTTGTTACCAGCAATAGCTGTGTTTCCTGAGAAAATTCCCTACACATGTCTGTAACTGCAGCACCTCAGGGGTTTCTATGCTACTACAAGCACTTCCAGGGAGCTGTTGGGGCAGCACTGGTGGGAGGCAAAAGAGAGCACTTTCAGGCTACACCTGAACAGCACAAGGGGACAAGGCAGGATTGGGGAGCCCCTGGAGGCTGCTCAGGGTGGGCAAAGCTTGCTCCCACAAAAGTTAACAAATCACAGCTGCATCCTGCTGTAAGAGGCTCCTCAGCCCAGTCAAGGGGAGCTGTGAGCACAAAGAGCAGGGGATGGTACTGTGGCTCCACAAGCTTTGCTGAGCAGCAGATTTCATTTAATCAAATGTTATCTCCAGAAACCACAGCTGCAGCTGAGGCCTCTAAGAAACACGACTTCTCCTGGGAGCCCTTTCCCATGCTTCAGTGAGAACATCAGAATATTTGCCTGGGTGATGTGCCAGCAGTTTGGATTCATACCTGGCATATCAGCAAGCAGAAAGCTGCAGTCTGCAGGGTGAGGGAAAAGGACCTGCTCTACTCAATACTCAGCTCTCCATGATCCTCAAGAGCTTCCTCCTGGAAACTCTCCTGCTTACACTGCTTGGATACTTTACTCTAATACAAAAGATGTTGAAAAGAACATGATGGGTAAATAAATGCCAAATTACAGTCATACATGCAAAAGTCAGAGGAGGGAACACATATAAGACAGACTGCATGGGCTGCTGTTTCTAGTAGTTTGAAAGAGTCAAGTTCTTGACACAAAACCCCCTCCAGGCCCTGTTTTGTGCCACCGGATGATACATACACAACAAACTCAGACCATAACACATCAAGGCTTTTTGGGCCTTACCTAAACAGAGAAAGTAAAAATTAGTTACATTTCCTATTATAATTTATTATCAACCTTTTTTCTAACATATTTTAGTTTTCCATCAACACATAATAAAAAGACAGTTTGTCATGTGGTTTACCTTGTCTAAAGCTTCAGCAAATATTTACTGCTCCATCACTGACCCAACATAATTGCAAGGATTCCAACAGAGAAGTTTAGGAATACAAGAAAAACTGATTACAATATCAATAGGCAACTGTCTTTTTTCCTAAGCTTGTGATCAAAATGTCTTGTCTTTGAGCAAAGGGAAAACTTCACACCATCCTCATCCTATGCAGCCTGAAACAAACAATGCAATTTTTCTACGGCACAGCATGCACTAAAGAAGCTGGAGTGCTCATATTCCTTTCCTATGATTCAAATTTATCTACACTGCCTTAGTTCAGAGACCTCTTCCAACTGGCCTGGCCAAGAGGGTTTTGCAGCTAGCCATCTAATTTTAAGATATATTTCATATTTAACTTAAGACACTATTTTTTTGTTGTTGTTGTTATTATTGTGTAGAGGTAGAGGGGGAGTTACAGACTGTCTTGTGCAATGCTTCCCCATTTTTCAGCTGCAGTCAAATAGTGGGCAAAATTCTGAACAGTCAGTGATATTTTTTCCCTTAGCTTGATGGTCCAGCTTCAGGGGAACATATAGATGTGAATGGGAAAAGGACAGCTAATATATCAAGAACATTTTGGAAACAACCTCACCATATCATACTAGCAATGTATTGCTGGTTACCAGTTAAACAGCATTGGAAAACCTGTTATCAAGGATAAATTACCAAAATTTTAATATTTAGAAAGTATAGGAGAGTTATTTCTGTCACTTACCAGAAGAACAAGCTTACGCACAGATTTTTAGCTTCAAACACCATGCAGCCAGAACACTCTCTGTTTTATACAAGTACTACTTTAATATTAGATATTTCTGGCATTCACAGCTTTCTTAAGTGGCAATTGCTTAAAAATCATTTTGCTATTCTTTCTGAATTAAGAAATCAATGCCTCTTTTTTATCATTTATCTATCCAAAGATCCTCCTAATTTATTATCAGTTCATTAATGTACTGCCTACTACCTTTCAAGATCATTAAAGAAGTTAAATAATATCTTAAACCTTCTTCCTCAGCATTTTGTCCCTCAGAGCTGTATTGTATATACGTGATTAAATCCACCTTACTTTTTCAAGTCTGGTCACCCCTCACCTCTCCTCGTTTTTTTTAATGGGAAAAGATTTGAATTTCCAACCTTATCATTTTAAGTGTAACTAATAATTTCTTCTAAAGATCAGTCATCCTCTATTCATCAAGCCCTATGTCTTCCCTTCCTTTCAGGCAGAAATATCTTAGATATTTCTAAGAGTCCACGAGGATGGATGCCAGAGCCTCTCCATACTAAGTTTCCCTGGTTACTTTTGTATTCTGCTCCAGTAGCCATCTGGGCAAAACAAAACCGTGCCTGTCAATAGAATCATCTCTCCACAGAGGGGACCCAGCTGTCTTCCCTGATCTTCACCGAGCCCTGTGTACCTCACTCACCTGCATCTCCTGTCCCCAGCCAGGGGAAGGAATTCACCCCTGAACCAGGTACCTTAGAGATGCTCGCTCTGTGTTGGTCCCCTCTGTCAGCTGAGCCAGTGGATCTATTTCTCCATTTCAGTGTGGTGATGAGCATGAGATGCACTGGCTTCTCACACATCTTTGTGCCAATAATATATACTTACTCTTTCTACTGTTAAGGGGTTTTTCTTTTTGGTGATATGGAGCACCAGTTTTGAGCTGTGCAAATGCCCAAGTGATTTCTGCTTTTCCCGCATTCTTGAGGCTGCCTTTTCAAGCTGTTTGTCATTCACAAACAGGACTATTTCTGTGTGCAATCCTAAACCAAAAAGAGCCTCTTATTTTGTGTCAGCAACACTTTCACTCAGTCAAGGGATGGAGGCCTCTGCCTTAAATCAGGAATGACTTCAATGAGGAATGATATGCCAATTCCATCAGCTATGGATAGCCTATATTAGTTGATCACTAATAAACTACAGCAATATGACTGTCGCATCTGATTATGAAGATGTTTCATCTAACTTAACTTACAGACCACAGATCTAACTTCCCCCATTTTCTTTCCAGTCATTCAATGCCCTGATAACTCTCTCTGCACACAGTCCATCCCAGCTCACCAGTAGAGTCCATTATAACACATCAGGCTGTTCTCTGACGTGTCTCAGAATAAAGCTACAATTTAATGCCAAGCACGAGATTAAATGGTCAGCTCAAAAAGTCGAATTCAGTCAGTGTTCAAAGGAGAGTGCTTTAGTGAATGACGTGCAGCAAAGCCAAAAACACCTTCCCAAGAGCTGGCTTTTGCCAGGATAGCATGCCAGTTTGCTGAAAAATACAAATGCCCTGCTCTCACTTCCACCCTGTAACACACCATCTGTTTTTACTACTTCTCCCTATCTGGCAGGCCAGATGGCAGGAAAACACACAAAGTTGTGCTCTGACAAACAAACCTCAGCAATCCTCAGTTCTAACTTGCCAGCTGTCTGGAAAAGATGAGAGTGAACAGTTGTGAAGCATGTCAGATCAAGGTGAAGGCTAAGAGAAATCACTCTCTCGACTGAAGGGACTTGGTTTCAGATTAAGAAAAACAACTCCTGTTGATACAAACAGCTGGAGGACTGTGTTAGCTACTTTAGAGATAACTTCCCAGTCCTGGGGAGATGCCTTAGACTTGTCCTACCTCTCCTAACAGCAGAGCAGAGTAACATTTACAGTTAGGGACAGATTAGTCCCTCCTGTGCTAGGGACTAATCCTGTATCTCTTGAGACAAATGCCAAGGCATGGACTTTAGTAACTCAAGTTAAGGCAGAAGCCAAGGTTTACTTAGAACTAAGAGCAAGAGATAAAGAGCCATAGCAGAGGACTGGCTCTACAAGTAGGTATTGAGAACGTCACTCTGAGCTGAAAGAAATACTGTATTTAAGATCAGTTACTACTTCAATTAAATGACATCAAGGATCACATAGGATCAGTCAAGATGCCAAACTATGTCACTTCCTTTAGTGCTCTCCAGCTTTTTTTTTAACAATACTTGGCTAGACAAAAGTACATCATTAACTAATTGGTATGTGTATTCCTTTAACTCTCTCTCTTTCTGTGCTTGGCAGAGTATTCATAGTATTACAGACACTTATAAAAGCAGCAACTTGGATCTAAATATAATTTAAAGATTTATAACTGAATTAAAACTTTATAAGTGGTGGATTTGTGAACTGTGATGTGATTTTTTTTTTAAGGTAGGCAAACCTTATTTTCACATTTCAGTGACATCATTCACACACACTGAAGTTATATTACCTTATACAAACTGAGGACTCCAGTGAGGCAGAGCTCCTCATTGCACACTGAAGATTGGCAAGCACACAGTTCTGCATGGGAGTTGTCCAGGGAAGGGGTTGGAGTACAGTTGCTGCATGCATTTCATTTTTCTTCCAAGAGTCATCTGTTTCTCAGCTACCCTAATGCACCCAAACCAATTAATCTTACCTCACAGTGATAAGGGCTGCCTCCACCACCCTGCGTGCCATGAGTGCCATGCCTAGTGTTTGCCTTTTCCCTTCAAGAAGTACAGCTTGCTCTTAAAGAAGAGGACATCACCCTTCTGTGTGCATCTTGGGGCAGGTATCTGAGATTTTCAACTGTTGCCAGCATCACAAGGTATTTTTCATGTCAGCCTCCTATGAATTCCCCAACAACAGCTCATTTATTGATGAGGCACACATTGCTTGTTCTGGGTTTTATACACAGTAGTTGCACTAAAAACAGACAAAGGCTGCTAAAGACAGACTTTCCATTCTCTGCCTTCCCATTAGCTTGCTGATGCCTAGTGTCAAACTTGAAATTCTGCCCTGCTTGCTCCACATCTGCTGTGCATCTATTTTGAAAGCCAGACATGGCACAGGCAAGATCAATAGAGGTTATGATGGGAGAAGAGCAGCTATGAACATTAGATTGTTTTTACTACTGTGTAACCAAATATATGGGGGCTAAAACCAATGTGAGTTGACTGAAAATCTGGGCAGCTCCTAGAAATAGCAGGCAAGATGTTCCCAGACACACTGATGGGTACAAGGAAAATAGTGGAGCAAACAGTTTGTCTGTATAGGATTAATTTAGTTCCTTAATTTTTTCTTAATACAACTTTTTTTGTGAGATACCACACTCTCATAATATAAGCCCCTGCTTTGAGCTGCGGTGCTGCCTAGGTGTTGCTAGCAAGCCTCCTTTATTTATTTTGGGTTTTGCTGGGCTTTTCTAAGCCACATAGTAGAACGAGTTATGCTTTCTTCATGTCACAGGCCTCCTGGGCTGATTTTGTACACACAGAAAAAGAAGCTTCTGGCATTTTTCACATTTCAACCAGCAGTGGCTTGGCTGCATTATCAAAGCAGGGCTGGCAGATACACAGAGCAGAGCATCCAAGACCCACCGCAGACGCTGCCTGCACAGATGAACTCATAGCACAGATACTGCTGGGCCACAGCAAGGAGGCCAGGGAAAAATAAAAACCAATGGAGACGGGGCTGAGCCACGGCTGTAAAGAATCTGCTTTTCTTAGCAGGTGCTTTAAGCTCCAACATCTGCTGACCATATAAATAAAAGAAGCTCCTACAACTATTTACGCAAATGAATGACGTGAACATATAAATACACTCTAAGGTTTTTTCCCGATTGCTATTCTTGGCATTGAACCCATAGAGAAGGTTCTGAAACTTTTTGTCAACTAGAAAGGTTATGATAAGAAAAATACCTAATCAACTGGTGTGTGGCTTGTGGAGGGATTCTCAGAGATTTTTTTGAATAAAAGATTAAATAAGATTACCTCAGGTATTTTAGAATATGGCTCCTTCCTACTTTTAGCTCTATTGTATATTCAGCTGCCAGAACTGAGTCTCGATTTTATTCAAATGAAGTATTACCAATATAATTTAAAAGAGGATTTTGCTTCTATTTATCATGGAACTCCTTAAAAAGAAAGCAAAGCTTTCAAAACACTCAGATGATCTCCAGCTGAACTTCATCAGCTATCAGGTCACATGGTTGTGTTATTTGTCACCTAATTATAAAAAGCGAGCAAGTCCTTATAAAATTGATATTCTATTCTACATCTATTCACTTATCGCCCTCTATTACAGCAATGAGCTCCTCACACTTCGAGGAGCTGCCCTTTTTTGCACACCCTTACAGAATACCTTTTTCTGGTTTGGAAAGTTTCACGCTTTTATCATTGTCCTGGCAAAAAAAAAAAAAAAGAAGTGTCTGTTCACCTTGTACTTGTGCCTCTAATAGAAAAAAAAAAAAAAGAGAGAGAGATATTTCATTCATGGGGACTTGATTATGAGAAAGCCATAACTAAGCTAAGCTAAAGAAGTGTTCTTTGATAATGTTGAATAAGGATTAATTTGCAGCATTCTCCTTTCCCCCCCTGCCCTGGTACACATCTTGCATACACCACACGGCCTTTCTGCTGACATGGCTTGAGACAAAGCCCTTTCTAGTCATCTCTGGCACAAAAAGCTGGAGCGTCTGCTTGGTGTCTGGCACAAAATGTGTCTTGTCCCATCTGATATTCACAAAGCCAGAACACAATCCCTGCTTTCTGCTGGGCTTGTTTCTCTGAGACATAAGGCTACACAAACTGCATGTCCCAACCAAAAGGCTGCAGTGAGCTATTCACTTGCGCCTCACTCTCAGCCCAGGAACTCCTCCAAGCTCCCAGCCTGCCTGCTGTTCCCTCGTACTGTCAGTCCCACCGAGCAACAGCTTCTGGGCTGACACTGAGAGCTTGGGCCTGCTCCTGCTGCCCAGCCCAGCCAAAGCAGCTGGGTGCAATTAGTGTGAAGGAGAGGAGATCATCCTTTGCACCACACACCTGAGCCTCCTTCCACTGCTGCCCACACAGCAGTATGTCAAGGCAAGGGCAAAATAGAATATGAGCTCCAGAAGGGCTTTGAGTTTCACTGAATGCTTGATTTAGACACATATACAAGTGACACCCTGCAGGCCCTTTCCAATGCAGACAGTGTAAATATCCCTTCTCTGCCACTCCAGTCTCAGAGGATATATACCTGGCAAGCAGTCCCGCTTGGCTTCTAGTGACTCCATCATATGGAGCAGTTCCTATTAGCTGGTCAGCCCTGTGATGTAGCCTCGTATTTGGTAGGCAATTAAATTTTTATAGTGCTTCCTTACTCTCCTTTCAGAAACACACAGATGAGGCATCTAAAATCCAAAGACCATATATGAAGGCTTTTAGCACTGTCTTAAGTATGGGGACCATATGCATTTTATCTGATTCCAAAAGAACTTCTGTTCCTTGATGAAGTTTTCATATAACATGGAAAATCATCCATTGCCCAGCTGTTTCTGTCAGCTGTTT
The DNA here is from genome assembly GCA_013398955.1 of Callaeas wilsoni. Lineage (NCBI taxonomy): Eukaryota > Metazoa > Chordata > Aves > Passeriformes > Callaeidae > Callaeas > Callaeas wilsoni. The sequence continues at coordinate 27,279 of VWPU01001774.1, read as the reverse complement.
CCTATTCCCTGGATGCCAAAACTACTACTACAAAGTGATACACCCATGGCCTGGCATGAAGTGCCCCCTCCTCTTGAATGGGAAACTGCGCAGCTTACAGGCAGGGTCTGTGGCTCAAGATCCTGAGTCCACGATGCTTTCTGGTCTGTTTTGCAGACAGAAAAATCCCATATCAATTTTCATCAGTATTTTTTCAAATTAATAGCCTAATACATTGGAACTACGGGTTAAATTCAAAGCGTCGAATGTTTTCCTTGTTGTATCCTGTCACTAATGAGATACAATCTGTGCAGTCGCTTGGAATGCCTAAGAACCCACTGCAGAAAATGCTCTGTTATGCTGTCAAGCGTAATGGCTGAGTATTGAAAAATAACTGCATGCAGCCATCTACTCACAGAAGAGATATTATAGACAGATACAATTGTGTTTATTAAAGTTCATCAATCCAAAGCAATGCAGCATATCACTTGGCCACTAGACAAGAGGTGCTGAGCATCTTAATAAAAATAATTAGGACTTCCATAAAAGGAGGTACAAGTTGAGAATGTTCATGGACCTCAAAAAACCCCAAACAACAAAAAAATCACTTGTCTCTGTAGAAAATAAAATAAGCAAGTCTAGAATGCACCCTCATAATGCATGCAAACAAAAGGTGTATGTATTTGGAGCAAAGTAGAAAACTGAACCACCTAAGAGCAGTAAAAACATGCCATAGAAAATACACTAACAGAGAAAAATTTTATCAGACTCAGTTTGCTTTCCCATCTTTGAGCTCTCCTACACAGTATGCTCTCATTCTTACCCTATTTACTCATTCTAATACTGAAAGTGATTTGAAAAAAAAAAAAAATCAATGAGGACATTCCAAGAATAAAGTAAATGATGAAAAATAATGACTGTCTATCCCTAAAGACTAATTCCTTTTATCTTAGTCAAACCTCCCCAAAATATCATTGAACCAAAAAAATTATAATAATGATTGATATTGAATCATTATTGGACTGGATTTAACATAGGCCATTTTGCAAAATATCAGAGCAAAAAGTAGTGTAAGAAGACAGTAGAACAGCAGTAAATATTTAAATGGTACATGACAGCTTTATAAAACAGGCGATGGGGCTGGGGAAAAGTAAATCCTTGCAGGAACTCATAAGCTCCCATCTGCACAGTGGCAATACTGTGTCATTAGGCTGGCAGAGCAGCTGAATCCCTAATACACCCCTGCAGAGCACGTGCAGGACCAAATCTGGAGTCATGGACTGCTGCTTCGTGCTGGGACATGCTGGAAGGGTCCTGGCCCTCGGAGAGGGCAGGGATGGCCATGGACTACTGGAGTGACACAACACACAGACGCATGTGGCTTGGCATCACCAAAAGGGTTGCAGGTGTCCTTTTCACTCAGAGCTTCTCTGCACCTCTGCCATAAGGAAGTGAATAATGCTGCACAAATTTAGGAGGAGATGTCTTCAGAACTAGGAAAAAAAGTAACTCCCTGCTTACCAGAGATGGGAACTCTCTTCCATTTTCACATCTTGGGTATGCCCCAATTCTTGGCAATTCCTTGAGTGCTTGGTGGAAAGGTCAGGAAATCTGTACTCCATGTCTGTAACCTCTCTGCAACAACTGTGATCACTGCTTTTACCCCAAGCTTTCTTCCAGTCATCCCAGGATCTCTTTCTCTGTCATCTAGATATTTATTTGCCCTGCCAGGTTTGAAGCATGGCAAGAGCCTCCCCTGCCTGCTCCTCAGATTTCAGCATAGAACAAGTCCAAGCCCAAAGTGCTGCATGTGTTTCCAGTCTCTTCTGCACCCTGCTGAGCAGCATGAACACCACTAGGACAGGTAATTGTTCCTGAGCTGCCAAAATTAAGCCATGATTCCCATACAGGATCTATCACTGGAGCCAAAGCTATAGCATGACTATGCCTGTGTATTACACAGGCTGCTCTCCAGGACTAACGTGCTTCAGGCCTTAGTCTGCTGTAATAAAACCCCAAATATTAGTAAAACAAATAATTAACACTAGGGAAGTGCCTGTATTATCAGAGTCCTGAGCAAACAAGGGCTAACAGAGATACTGCCTCCAAAACAAACTAGATTGGATTATGTACTGAAAGGTTAGAACACAAAAGTATGCTCCAGCAATTTTGAAAGTAAACTAATTAGGAATATCAACATAAAATATAGCCTTTATTCTGAAGGAAGAACTACTTTGTAAATAAAACAAGTGCAGCTCAATGGTTAAAGGGGAAAATATGCCTCAGGCCAGATATGGTTGAATAAAAACAGAAGTTCCAAAAGTTCAAAAAACAGTTACAAAGATAAATACACACACTAGGCAGCCTTCTTTTAGAAAAACCTAAAATTAGAACACATTTTTTTAACTGAAACTGAATTATACTTTCCTTCCTCAAACCAACGTAGCTAATGCAGCCAGTTAGGATCTCATTCCTGGCTGCAGAAAAAGCCTGCAGAGATCAAACTGGGTCCCAACCTGTCCCTAGCAGTTCAGGTTCAGGTGAAAGCATACATCCATCTCCACCTTGGAAGAGTTCACAAGACATTATAACAAGAATCATGATGCAGATGCAGCCTGTAAGTGCCTTTTGGACAGGTGTCCTTCACACCTTTTTTACTGTGGTTAATGCAAAGCCAGTTCCGAGCATAAACAGGAGGAATGATCTCTCCTCAACAGGAGTTTGAAACACAAAGCATCTCCAGAAGAGTCTGTGGTGGTGCCTGGCACTGCAGAGTCACATTCAGGAGACAGCTACTTCTACACAGGAAACACCTACATCACACCACCAGAAAAAGAGGCAATGGACTTTTAAAACACTCATGAGAAGCATGACCATTTCTTAAGAGGCCGTATCAGTGGATGTTAAAGTATTTTGCATACCTCGTGACATGCCCAGAAAGCCTGTTCTGATCTGGATACAATTTAAAAGAGATTTTGCCAATGTCTTGTGCCATACGGACACACAGTTGCTTCTCCTGTCTCAAAGTTTGCAATATGAGTTCTGATAGAGAAAGGACTCTCCAGAGAGAAAGGTCGGGAGGCAAAATCCTGTTGAAAAAAATTAAAGTGGACAGAAAACCCATCAAAACAACCTGCCTGGGCAGAGTTAATTTAGTTAAAAGGTATCAAGGCCACACTGTTAGCTACAGCTCATTACTACAGCATGAAAGCATGTTGTTTGGCCATCAGCTTCCTGTTTCTGACACCATTTGCTTGAATGACCTTGGTCAAGGCACTTAATACTTGTTCACAAACTTCCTATCCTTGGATTAAGGATATGGGCCTTCTCTCATATCCACCAGACTTATTAAGGATATAATCTCCTTAGAAAAGCAGGCACCTCTGATCAGGTTAGCAAGAAGTCCTGAATTTTTCTCACCTTTAGCAGTCTTTAAAACAATTTTTAATAGTGCCTCAAGCAGTTAAGACCAAATGCTACCACTGGTTTCATCCTCAATAAAACTAAGCATTCATTTTAGCTAAACTACAAGATTAAGGAACAGGAACTACCTAAAGTTTAAGGTTTGCTTAGACTGGCCATACAAAGGAAGGAGCTTTTGATAGCTTAGGAAATAATCTCAAAATCTAAAATGATACCTGAGAAAATCTAAGCTAAATTATGCGGTTTCCATTTATATCTCTCAGGAAAAAAATAATTTCTTAGAGGAAAAGGGATTGGAGCTATTTCTCCTCAATTCCTGGCTGGATCAAAGAATTACACAGGGTAGCAAGGCATGGAGTGTTGCCTGGCTGCCATCAGTAGTGCCTGTACAGTTCTCACATTCTGCAGATCCCAGACTCCACCACATTTATGAAGATTTGGGGTGCCTACTTTACTGCCACTGCCCTTGGACAAATGCTCCCCATTTCCTACCTTTGAACCCGTATCTCTCCCACTCCTCATCCCAGAGCCTGCGAGGGAGCATGTCTGCATGTTCACAGCTCTAGTCCTTTGAAGTGCCATTGATATTCAAGCCTTGGGGAGCCTTCTGAATCATAATGACACCCTCAAACACAACTCAGTCCACACTACAAATAAACTTGCTCTGGTGAACCTGCTAGTGGCTTCAGTGTGCTAACGTCAGCCTAACCCTGAAAAAAGGGTTCAGCAGCACAGGCATTGCAAAGGAAAATAAAATCCTCAGCATGGAGCCCCAGAGTAGAAAAACAGTGAGATATTTCAACCTAACCATTTCTTTTTAAATACTTGGGTGTTCTTTGTGCAGGGAATTTCCCCCTCCCCCGCTCCCCACCAGAAGCGTCCAAAGTGTTACTCACTTTATTTACAGAGCTTTGATGTAAGCCTCCAAATTTTTAGTTCAGGCTTTAAGAATGTGAGGGTCAACTAATTTTCTTTCTGGGGAAATTAGGCTAAATTTCATACCACCATTTATTCCAAACAAGGAAACACATGGAGGAATCCTACTTTAGTTCAACAGCAATGTTTAAAATTTGAGTTTAAAATCACTGCACCAACACACATACTTTCACTGATCATTTTTACATGCAGAACATGTTTGGCCAGTGCAAATGAGCAGCATTACAAGATCTGTTTGAGCTCAGTGGTCTAAAGAAAATGACATCCCTCCTGGACAGAAGCTGGGATCATCCCTTTGCAGTGGGAGAGGGCTGTCTGTGCAAAAATAGCAAGTCAAGAAATAACTGGAGTCCTTGAAAAAAGTCAAGCTTGACTTTCAAGTTGTGCCCTCAGAGGTAATGTCTCCTGCTGAGAGGCCACTGCTGGAACTGGAACCATGCTGATCTGAGCAGGTTTTCCATCCACAGGTAGGGCTGCTTCTACATGATGGATTCCTACCCGTCAGGTAACAGTAATTGCTCTGAGCTGCATCAAGTACATGCTCATAGCCCCTGGCATTTCCATTTATTTATTTTGATTTACTGACTTCATTGGCTGGTGCCTGAGCCATTTTTTTCCCTCATGGCTACAGCAGCCTCTCAAGTATGAAGCCTTTCAGTGAGAGAACAATTTTAATGGCACATTGAGTGCTCATTTGTAAAAGCAATCTTAGTCTCATTAAAACTCTGAGCAGTTATATTATCCAGAAAGCTCATAGCAATCATGACAACAAATTGTCTGATAGGAACAGCAAGAGGATCCCTCGTACCTGAGCTGGATGGATTCTGGCTTAAATCAGTCAGGGACAAAGACAAAAGTCTCTGCATCTACTGGGATTTGAGAGAACAAATGTCTCTGACCCTGGAGTCAGATGAACCATTAAAACACAGCTACAAATCTAGGAGCTGACTCTGCAGAACATTCCTGACTTCAAATCCTCCTTCCTGTTGGGAAGCATTGGAAATGGTCAAACACAACAGGCTTTGTAAAACATAACAACATAGCATGGGGGAGCACCACCTACAACCATTTCATGTTCCCTAATACCTCATCCCCGAGCTCATGCCTGCAGAGGCATCCCACACACAGCTCTGTGCCAGTTTCCTCTTTCTCCCAAAATCTGGAAGGGAAAGGGAACTGACAGAATTCATGCCCTCAGATGCTGAGGTTTTACTTGAAGCACATTCACCAGCAGACTGTCTGTACTTCTCTAGCTGACCACAGGTAAATATACACACAGAGCAACAATGTAAGCACAGTTATAACATGTACAAATCTAAGGCAAACTGTTCTTGAACTGGAAAACTAAAAGGTATTACTTTCTCTGCTAGTTCACCTTGGGCAGGCATTGCCTTGAAACTGAAGTGGGTTGGACATTACCAGCAACAAAACCATTTTTGCAAAGAATTCATTCCTGTACCTGTCTTCCAATTTTCTGTTTATTATCAATTAAACAGTGCTGAAAATGGTCATCATATCAGTTGCTGCCCTGCTCTTTGGGTAGGAGACAGACACCAAAGAAGGTCATTAAGGGATTCACTACAACCAACAAAGTCCCATGTACCTTACAAGCAGCTTGCTGCATTAAACTGAGGTCACCTCTGATATTTAGGTTACACTTGAGTAATAAGGAAGCAATCAGGTACACCAAATGAGGGCTACATGGGGACAAAGCACTCATAATAACAGAGCATTTCTTACTTAACTCACTCAAGAGAGAAACAGTATCCACTTCAAGCTGTGGAAAAGACATCAAGCTGGTTCCTGTCCCAGAAACATGTGCTCAAGCAGCATCAAAATAAATAGAGTTTTGACTATGACATGGTTTCAGTGCATCTGGCATCTCACTGGTTAGGACTGAAGCTGCAACAACACAAGCCAACACTGCAAATGTCTTCATCTATATTTAACTAGGTACAAGAGTGAGCTCACCCAAAGGGCCCAAGGTCACTCTGCGTTTGTTCTAGGCACAGTAAAATGCATTCAGATGCTTGGCTTAAAAACAGCTAAGATGTCTAACTCTTACCTTTTACTCTACTTATTTTTGAGAAAAAACTTAAATATGCGTAACTTTCTGGGTTTAGAACTCTCAGCTTCATGTCTATGAAGTACAACGTTTTGTTTGATAAATATTTGATATTCACATAGTTTCTAAAATGTTTATTTTATGAAATTCTATTTATTTATATTAAATTCTTCCACATAACAGCACTAACTGAATCGCTAACAGGTATAGAAAATTAAACTGACAACAACACTTCGATACTTACACACAAGGTACAGTGTCACATTAAAACTCAGTTTAGCACCTAATCCATGCCACTCTTTCAGAGTGTACATGTGTGTATATATATATAAAAATAATTATAATTATAGATATTATGTATGGATATAATACATGTACACAGAGTTTACTATACACTTTTCTACCATTACGAATAGTTATCCATTTCATACCTGTCCCCAAGAAAGAATTTCAGGCCTTGAAACCTGCAAAACCCTTTGTGTGTACTTACTAAGCCAGGGAACGTGTTGTACATTCACCAAGTTTCCCTGTGAAGCAGAGTAGGGAGTAATTTGCTAAGCTCTTTACTGTAGCATCAATCATCTAGAAATACAAGGCTTATACTGAGAAGAAAGCAGTTCACATGCTTTAAAATGCATCTATATTTTCTCTTCCCATGCCTAAAAAGAAGACTTATCTCTTGTACCAAATTATGACATCTTTTAGAGTCAGGACAGCACTTAGTACAAAAAAACCCCTGATGTACTTTTGGCTTTGGATGCAATTATCATACTGATGCCAAGACAATTTTTTACCTTTTCTTTTATATATTCTCAGTACCCTCAATATGCGTACTTGTAATTCTTTAAGTCTGATATCTTATCATAGTCCTAATATTCTGTTAAGCCAGAAGACCAAACATCCTAAAGGCCTTGCAGTTGGAGGCCAGAAAGCCTTACACTATCCTGAGAAACCAAGGTCCCCTCCAGACCTCATCTTGTAAACTAAGATGAGGCCCATCTAAGGAGGAAATATTTCGAGATAAGAGGATGTCACACTATTCATTCAGGTCCCTCACTGAGGCATCTTTATTAGATATGCTAATTTGCAAGATCTATAAAATTGTATACACCATCTACCATGAGTCTGCATTTCGGCATATTCCACCATGGTGAAGTGTTGCACCATAAGGATCCTTATTAAATACCAAAATAAAAGCCCTTTAGCCCTTAACCATGTTTGAAACTTAATTTTAAGCCCAAAGAAAAGGCATCAATACAAGCCTGCAATTAAAAGAGATCCTAACCTTATATACTGCCTTTTCCAACTTCCAGAGAAATTCCAAGAACTTGATCTTCCCATACAGAGATACACTTGTGGATTCTTAGCTTCAATATTAGAGTTGATTCAGTTATTCTATTCAATATCTAAGGATATTTTCTCAATTCCTTTGAAGCTAGTAGATGCAAAATTTTTTTTTGCACAAATTAAATAGTGATCGATCATTTCTGCCAGCTTATGAACAGGATTTTACAATAGTCAAAAAGGCTCAAGACCATACTCCCTTGTACAACTTAAAATGTATAGGAAATAATGAGCAATAATAAAGCAAATGTAAAATTAATACTTCTGGCAAACATTTCATTTATGACAAGGCCTGGGCAAATAATTAACATCGCTGTTTATGAAAAGTCTCTGTTAAAAATTGGAAAGATATTAAAAAAGCAAATCTTACTTGTTCTGTTGAGAAACATCCAGTAAGCTGGACAATCTACACAAGAGGCGTTAATGAAGTAAACAAGTATGTTCTTCAGAAACACCAAACTTCTCAGAGGGTGGCAAAAGGCACAGAGCTTTCCTGAAGGCATGTTACAGCAGGAAGGAAGCTTTTATGGCATATTCATTTTAGGGACATCACCCTGGATACACTTCTCAATATAGGAATTTTGCCATAGACACTAATAGAACTAGGATAATCTCCCGAAAAACCCGAGGTCCTTTCAAATTAAGTTTCACTTAAGAGAACAAACAACAATACTACCACTTGTGTTTGTTTGCAAACAGCAAGAAAAACAAGCAAACAAGCCAAGGAACAGCAAATATAGATCCAGTTAGACATAAGCAGGTATCTAAATTCTGCATGTGTAAGTATTTCCTCTTAATGTGCTTTTTCAGGACACACTGGTAAGCTTCACAGTTTCAAATAAGGCCCACTAACGTAATTTAAAATTTATTTTCAGTTTTACATTGCCACTAATCCAGTGAAGACATTCAGGGCCCTGATCCCACAGAGATTCAAGCATGTGCTTAACTTGAAGCACTTGAACTTTCTCACTGGCTTCTGGTGAATTATGCCCAATGATGCAAGTATGTTAGTTGGCTGTTTCACAGGAAAGCAATAAAGATAAATTCATTCATATTTGTCCACATCAGTTACAGTTGCCACAAAGAACAACATCAGGAAATTATTAAATGCATATTTATTGCAAGGTTTACATAACCCCTGGCATTGAGCCATCACTAGAGGAAGAAATGTTGTGGAGTTGTTTCACACTTTGTGCATGGTTCACGCTGTGCACTGAAGCTGGTTACCAGCTTATCTGGAAGAAATAAATCTGTCCATATAACTGAAACCCACATAAAAATATCCTCACACAAATACACCCTCAGAGTATGTAATTTAAATAGGTTACCTTAAATATGGTATTTCTCAACTTCTGAGAGCTTGACTTTGAACCTTGGAATATTGCTTTGATTAAAAGGCTTTGGGGTTTTCTTGTTTTTCCTTCCCTCCTGTGCTGTTAGGTTACACATTTACCTCTGTAAAGCTAGTATTTGCAGTAAACCATGTGCCGTTACCTAAGTCTTCAACCTTGCTTCAGCATTAAATCATCCAGAAAAGCAATTTATTGCTTCATATATTCCAACACCATGAACAATATCCATTAAATCTCCATCTCATATAGTGACCATATTGCTTTATGCTTGGATTGCAGTCTCAATATCACAGCCTCTTCAAGACAGTGGATTACCCTCTCCCTGCCAATGTGAGGCTCTCTACAGCATCCTGTGGTACCCAAATTCCCAAGATGTGCTACATATTCTCCCATCTGTGAGAAAAGTGTCTCCAGTTTAAGTATTTCCCTGTGCTAAGGCATAAACATTGAACCCTAGTCAGTACTTGTTCTGGGAGCAGAGAAACCACCAAACTGTTCCTTCAAAATGACAACATAACCGTCTCAGAAGCTGCAGTAACATCTCAGTGCTAAATCCCTTATGGAACATGAATTGAAAGTCTCATAAATGCACCACATAAAATCAATTACAATGTCAGAAGCATTTAACTTGTTTTTTTCCCCTGAGCCTGTACATCTTGTTGAAATAAGAGTCTTTCAGTCCACTTTTAGCCAAATCTGAGTCTAATGGATATTGCTTTTTAAGACACTAAAATCATTTTTATTTCTTTCCCTGACCATGTAGAGCAGGCTCTCATTAATGTACTGTGATTATTTTTTAGACTTTCTTCCTCCAAAACCATTGGAAACACCAAATCAGCAATTCCAGCCTTTGGTGCCTACGGTGCAGAAAGGATTTACAATAAGAAATGACTACTACATGCTCAGTGAGATAATTTTTGGCCAGTGATTAGAAAAATCTGCCAAGAAATCTGCCACTGTCAGTGGCTTAAAAAGGTTAGTGAAACCAGCGTCTCTTTCTGCAGCAGCTTCCACGAGATTTATCGCACCTTTTTACCTAGAGTCTGACACTTGGATTAGACAGGCCAGCAAAACTCTAGGAAAAAAGCCACCATGCAACAGGTATTCTGAGGACATTTCTTCATGGGCAAGTGCAGCATGTTGAGATTCAGGGTGTCCCGTCTTCCAAAAAGAGGTCATAAATCTCAGCTTAGGTGACTTCCACGTTGGGCATTTAAGGCAGCTTTTTCAACCTTGGAGGTTTGGGCAACCTGCCAGTAATGAAGATGTATTAATGCTTAATGCAGCTTAATGTAATAGGTGTCATGTTCATAATTTACAGAAGCTCTTTCTAAAGCATTAAATTCATTTATACTCCTTAAAAGCTACTCAATCCTCAAGGCTAAGTTAGTTTGGTTGGTGGGAGGTGGCTCTTTTTTAGGATCAAATGATATATAAATCGTTAACATATCCAAACTCATGCATTAGTGCATGTGAAAGCAATAAATGTGCCAAAGTAGCAATAACATGATCGAGGAAAGTCATTGTGATCATTAGGGCTGAAAGGGTTTCATTTATGGCATCAAAGAGAATGAAGGCTGTAAAATAATCCTGAGGAGTCCTGGTGACCAGAAGGCTTGCCTTATTTTGTTAGAACAGAAAACATCTTTGGTTTCATACATGGTTACATGTTATACCATCAGCTTTCATCATCACTTCTGCCACCATCTTCTCCTCACATCTGGAAATTCAGTTGCAGACAATACAAGAGAGTTGGGCACCCAAATGTGACACTGCTCTGGTGGCCTTTGTGCAGGAACTCAGAGACACCCTGGAATATTTGCAGCCACCTGGAAGGGTTGCAGGAGATTGGCAGTGTGAGATTTGCTAAGCTCTGGGATGCACTTGCTTGGCAGCAGAGCTCTTGCTGATGTAAGGAAAGGTTTGTGCTGGCCTCCAGACTAAGGCCAGAGTGGCCACAATACATTCCCCACCCAGGAGACTCCCTGACAGACTCCATACCTCAGAGCCTGCCTCCCTCAAAGGAATGCAAGGCACAGAGCACTAAGAGTACAGAGGAGAATGGGGCGAGAAGGACCTCTTGCCTTCTGTGTGCCAGTAACAGAAGGCAGGCCCTGACAGTGGAGATGCCTCTGTGCTGCTAACAGTGAGCCAGACTCTCTAGTTATCAAAACAGACCAAATCTTCCCTTGGTGACAGCTGAAGTTAAGACCAGTTTTGAACCAGTGGCAAAACTCCTCTGGGAACTCAGGATTTGACATATTAGATCACTAAAGAGTTGTAAAATCCATACTTGCAATGGCTGTAGTTACAGTCCCCCTAGTGCCAGAAATCTCATCAACTTACCACATCCTAAGTTACAGCACTACCTTTGTCCTGATGCAGCTGTAGGTCATGTTGTAGAACTTGGACAGCAATGAAAATTAAAAGCTTCAAATGGCTTTGCCTTTTTCCTTTTTGTGTCCAAAATGTCTCCAAACACCAGCTCCCAAACTGTTCTTGCTAGGCTAGAGACGTCCAGGTGGGGTCAGACAAGTTGGTCTGTACTCCTGCTGAGAGCTGAGTTTGACCAGAGGTAGCCATGTTGAGAAAAAGACTACACAGAAGACTACTAACTGTTCTTTGTCCATCTTGTTGTCAAGGAAGAACAAGTAGTCCCTAAAAAAGGGGGGATGATCACCAGACAACAAGGACCTGGTCAAAGACCACACCAGATGCCCAGTAGCAGAGCACTGGCCTTCCTCTATTGTTGGTTGCCTGGTTTTTAATCTGTGTTTTTCCACCACAACCAAGAGCTGTCTGCAGGAATTTGCATTGATGCCAGGCTGAATTTCTTAGTGAATGGAGCCTATACGTGTGTTACAGGTACATAACACAGCCGAAGCTGTGCTTCCTCATGCACCACTGTGGGATCTGTGTGTCTAACAACCTGTAATTAAGTCATGTCATGTAGCCAGATTCGACTTGGAGAAAAATGCCTACAGTAATTGCATTTAGTTCATCTTGTAGCATGGTCCCCATCATAACTGCTAATTCAATTGTACGTTCATTCTGCCAGCTCATTGCCATTAAGCACACATTTAATTACTTCAATAAAGGATTAATATGCAGCACACAAAAGAAAGACATCATGCCTTGCCAAAGCACACAGCTGCCCCACCATTTAGTGAGGAGATAAAGAAAGAATATCATTGGGCAGCATAATCCTGTTACAAATACATCATTATTAGATGAACATTCAGGACTTTTATTTTTCTGCTTGTTATTCACCACTCAGCATACATATCTTTCCTTGGCACCAGAAAGAGTCATAATGCGCAAGTGACAGCTCTGCCATTGTTGTCCCAGCAATGGCACTGCTGGCCCCCCCTCCTCACTCCCCCACAAGCTTGTAAGGTTGCTCTTATCTCGTCTCCAGGCAAGGGCTTACAGCAGCTACATTACAACATCCTGAGATAAGGGGCCCTGCTTGACATTATTTCTGTCTGTGCTGCAAACAACTGACAAGCATGGCAAGTATAAAAAACAGCGAGAGCAACAAAGGCGGCTGCCCCCTCCTCGGCTCCCCCCTCCCGCCTCAGAAGACAGCTCATCAATTCTCCAGGATGTACACAATCATTATTGTAGGGGAAACAAAGACCAGTGTCAATTGTGCAGTGTTATAAAGCAGTCCCTCAAATTAAAACCATGTACCTAACTGCATCTGATGGCAGAAGCTATTTAGCAGTGATATTTTACGGAAAGGCAATGAAAAGCAATAACTGCTTTATTTAATGTATCTGTTCAATCCAGCTGCCTTGGATGGGCCTTAATAGAAGTTGTCGATCAATGTCAGTGCCTTTGAAATAACTGCAGCAGACTGCAATAAACATGAAGGAAAGATAACTAAAGCTACTGATCAGCCTCTTGTTAACTTCCTGCACCCAGAGATTTGTCATTTGTTTGTACTGCTTATAATAGCCAGGGGTGGATGATTATCATCGGTGCTGTGTGAGGGGAGGAATGGAGCCAGCTGGGGAGAGGCACTGAGTAAAAAAATTCACCCAGGATACAGTGAATTCAAATGCTGCATCTCTTAACACACGGATCTGTTCTCCTGCTGTTTCAGTTCAGGACAGCTACTCCCTCGCATTTCTCTGGTTCACAGAGGAACTTGAAAAACAGTGTCAGGGACAACTCATCTCTTGCTCACCCAAGACCACATCATATTAACAACACCTCAGCTCTTCTAACATTCTTACAATAATTATCAGAAAAGCTGATTTACATATCCAAACAGATGCTTGAGGTGGTAACATAGAGGCAGGTGGAACGTAAGCAGTTGCCTTTTAGGGAATGAACCTACTCAAGTCAACCAGGCGCTGGTGAAAGAGAAGTAGCAGAGCCTGATTTGTTCAGCTTGGTAAAGCAATTCATGAACCATCCCTCTGCTGAATCAGCCATCACGTCCTTGGCATTGTGCAGTAGCTGCTCCTGGGGGAAGATCAGACAGCCAAAAATCCCCAGCCCTTTGCAAAAACCAGCTTTCGATGGCAGGGCGCTGGGGGAGCTGAGCATATCCCATTTGTCCAAAAGCAGATCAACCTAAGCAAAAGCAAGGACTCCAGCAGGGCAAAGGCACACAAGCCTCTCCCCAGCACTTCCAGGACACGGCTGCAACAGGAGTCAAAGATTTAGGAAAGGGCCAATACATGAGCTTAATTCAGCAGTGCAATGGAAACACAACTGTTGACTATCAGCTGATCTGGTCAACACATTCACCTGGTGTTGAATAACTCTTTTAACAAGATTTGATTATCTAGTTTTCTCAACAGTGTTTTAAAGCTGCATGTTGGCAGCCTTCACAGCAACATTGTTGTCATTTTACCTCTAAAGTCTCAACAGGCTGATTGTTATTTCTTTTGCTTCATGGAGGCCAGAGAGAGCTCAACAGGGACCTGTAAAAATTCAGGAGAATACAAAAATATTCTTCCCACTTTTTGCAGTCTATCGATTTTGCACAAAGACTGTTAGAATCTCCCTCACTATACTGAAATCTTGGTCCCTGAAATTCTATCTACTGGCCTCGAAGGAACAGCAAGCAGGTAGGAATTTTGTATTGCCAGGGAGTCTGTGACCAGCATCCCAGTATTTCACATAAAACACTGCCAAGTTATAAAAGAGTATCTTCGATATTTGCACTATTGGACAAAGAGTTTCTGCTTTTCTCTCTGGTATCCAAATACTATCAGGACAAGGTCTATGCTGAACTTCCATTAATTACAGATTTATAATTGTAAAGGTTTGCTTTGGGTCAGCATTCAAGTGTAAAAACAAAAATTCCCTTCAGGAGTTTTTCTTGGCAGTTTTGTAACTTTTTCAGGAACAGATCCCCTTTTCATCTCATCTTTTCATTACATGGCCCTCACCTATGCAAGCGTATTCTGAAAGCATAGGAAAACAGGATCAAATGTATGCTATCACTTCTGCTTTAAAAGCAGAGAATGTAAACCAAGTCATAAATTAACTCCTCTGAGGGCATGCAAGAGCTGCAGCACAACCAGACAGCTCCTGCACATCAGAACTGATACACCCAGACCTAACCTTGCCCATGGGTCCTAAGGGTGTGGCAGCACTCACTGACTTCGCATCCAGCTGCACACTCCAGAGCATTTAATTGCAACCATCACTTAGAGAGCAGCCTGTCATGCACAGCTCATCCCACTACTGGAAATGGCACTCAAAACTCTTTGGACAGAGAGAAGCACTTCCAAAGGAGTCCAGAGTAAAATGTGAGTTAAGGGAGAAGGCAGCAAGGACAGAGTTCTGCTGACAGCTTGAGAGGTAAGACATTTTAATGTCTCAGTTTGGTTATTGCTTCTGTGGTATGTCCTTGTTAGCTGCCTTTCAGCAGGGTGCCCTTTCCTTTCAGCTCAGTGATGTTACTTTCCAATCCATATTTTTTCGTAACATATGCTTCATTCATGATATGGCACTTCACAGCTTTTAAAAGAATATTTTTTCTTGCTCTTGGCTCTATATATGTGAAAAAGAAATAAATGTGTAGGAAGAAGATAGATGTGGACTCATATCTCTTTCACTTGTCTAGATGAAACCCTGCTCTGAGTTTGAGCAGCAAACCATGCAATTAATAGCCCTGCCCATTTCCAGTGCAAATTCAGTTTTCCCTGAGAAAACCAGAAAGGCCATTAGACTAGATACCATTACTACCCAATTCAGTGATTGTAATATACAAACTTCAGCTATTTCATAGTCTTAACATTTACAATAAAAATTTCCAAAACCTGTATCAGGAAAAAAGCTCAAAAAACTCCCACAACTTGGGGCATAATTGAATGCTGTGGACAAATGCTTGGTGTTCAAACACTACTCTTTTAAGCAGAAAGGATCTGAACCCAGCATTGACTTTTAAGGTGTAAGGATCATGCTGCTGTTGCTGTCTTTGCAAGGGCTCCTGCAGCATGTGGAAAGTTAACAGGGCTGTTCAAGTGACCCCAAACTTGTTTTAGCTGGATCTCCCCAGATCCCAAGGGACACAATGCCTCCCGCATTTCCAAGGCACAACTCAAGAAAAGCTCTTGATGTTCCTCCTAGACACAGAAGATGTCAAGGAACTAGAATGAAGAAAATTAAGTGTAAGGTGGTCGTATGTAAAGTATCTGAGGCTTCTCCTTAGAATAGTTTCTCAGCTTCTAGTGGGACTTGGATTAGTTATTTCCTAGACTAGATGTGGTTACTCTGTATTTAATAGGAAAGGCCACCACAGAATGAGATTTAGACCCTTCAAATAAACATCTTACACAAAAGCATTTACTGGAAGTGATTTGCCAACCAACAATTTTCATGACCCTTGTGACTTAGAATTTTGAAAACGATATTACTGGAGCTAAATGTTGAGAAGTTGGCTTTTCTCCCTGGGATCAAAAATCAGGGGAATTTATCTCATTTGGTCCATTCAGAAACTTTTATGCATCGGTAATAATAATTTATACATTAGATTAATTAGATTCATCCCTTCAACTGACAGTTTCCTGTTGGAGAGCCTCGCAGTTTAGAGGTACGAGGCTTGTCATTGCCACTCATCCCCTGTACTGGATTAAATTAAGAGAATCTCTGCAAGTACTCTTAAATCAGTGGTTTTGGGCAATTGCCTTTCTCACTAAGGCCTGCACTTAGGTGTCAGCTGCTTGAATACCTGCTGATATCAAAGTAGAAAGAGAACAAAGAATAGTGGGAGAAAGTAATGGCTTTCCACATTTTGCCAGCATGAAGGGGCCTTGAGCCTCCAACAGCATGCCCTTGTGCTGCCCAGGGCTCATCCTGGTGCCAAGAACTCATTTTCTTCTATCCCATTCACCATCTGAAAGGAGTGTGATGAATTGCAGCCCATCTTCCTAAACCTGCAGTCTACATATCTTCCTCATCAAGATGCACAAATATCCAACAAATAGGTCCTGATATAGCCAGTTATGAGCAACTGAGCTAATAACCACAAACACTGCCAAGGGGCAAAGCCAGGGCTGAGAAACACTGGCCTAACACACAGCTCCTGCCAGCAGGAGGAGACTCAGGCTCCCACTGTGGTAATACTCCCCACATCAGCTCCAGGCACTTAAGGGGATCCAGTCTTTGCTCTACAGTCAGAGGTAACCACTGTTATCAGTCTGAAAGAAAATGGAAGTTTCTCAGATTAAGGAAGAAAAAAAAACCCCACCTGTTGCAAATTAATAGTGAGCAAAACTCTGCATGGAAACTACTTTGAGCCTCATTTTGACCTCCCACACAACTGCTGTCAAATGGCAATTGTGCCTACAGAGTCAGCCCATGGGGAGAGGACTACGAGGTTCCATCATGGGCTGGCTGGTGGAATTTAAAATCCTGAGGCCATTAGCACAGGAGCAGGCACAGCCAACAAGCACTGCCCAATCCCCTCCTGCTGCTAGGCCACCCACTGAGCTCCCACTTCAGTCCCCTTGCTGGAGAAATCAAAAGGGCAGGAACTACACAATTTAACACAGCAGCAGACAAATTTTCAAGGCACCCTGAGATTTTTACCCTGAGAGGACAACTTATTTCTAGCATTTTGCAAAGTAGTTGAAGAAAAAGACCCCAGGAAAAACACAAGAGCAGCAGGTGGGTTGTGAGGCAAGGTACAAGAAGCAATACCTGTAGCTAAATTAAGGAATGGGTGAATTGAAAGCTTAGAAATGGAGTAGATTACAGACAGATATTTAAACAGCTTCAGCTCTGCACAATACTGACATTCTTTTTCTTTCCTTCCCCTTTTATTTTTGGCTTTACACTTGTTCACTTTCAAACCAAGAGCAAGAGACCCATCAACACTGACAATTTTGTCTTAACCTTTTAAGAATACATGCCAGGAGGCTGAGCAAGCTACTCACTCATAAGCTTCCTTTAGCTTTCTGCAAATACCATCCTGTAAATTAGCAGTTGCTGGAATCCAAAACTGAGTTTGTTTTCCATCCCAGGCCCTTCAGGATCAGCCTTTGAAACCTGTCATATGAAGACTGTCACCTGTAGATCTTCTGATCCATCCCTTTCCCGTTTTTGCAGCATTTATACTTCTACTTCCTTTCCTTAAAATTCAATGTTATTATTTGTTTTCTTATTTCCTATAGCTTCTTTTTTTGACCATCCTACTCACTGAGAAGTACTAACCATTTAGATGACCTTCTTCATCTGCTTTGAAGATACTATTAGTGGTAGAAGTCATAATATTTGGAGAGCCAGAATTGCCTTCCACCAACACTGGCTTAAGCACTTAGCAGAGGGCATACATTAAAAGTCAGATTTCTGCCATAGCAATCATTTCCAGACCATCTCTATTTAGGACGGCACTACAGTAGGCCTTGCTGCAGGGTCAAGTGTTTGTTTGTGGGGATTTTTGACAGCAAAAAGACAAAATATTTGGGAATCAGGTTGAAGCAGAACAAAGATTATGGTTTTTTTCCAGGTACAACTGCTGAGGCAGGCCCAGTTGCTCCAGACTCCCTGAAAACACTGCTGCCCATTCCTACCATATCACATGACTTCACAATGTAGGCAAATGTCCACTAGAGATTAGCATGAGACTGCTAACCTTATTTCCACTTGTGACCCAAACCTGAATTGATTCTACTGTCTCAAGGGGTGAAAGGCTAGCATACTGCATTAACCCAAACAAATGGAGATATTTTTTCCTGTGGACTCTTACCTCTTCAAGTTTCTCTGATTAACATGCAGCCTCTGTTCCTCATGTTGGCCAAGGTATCACATAAATCAGGTTTGCTTTCTTATTTTTCAGAGATTGATAGTTCACACTTTTCCATGTTGCTCAGCATTTCCTCCATCCCTCCAAGTGCTGCAGGCTCACAACTGGAAGTCAAGATCTTTCTGTTCAATCTGCCCAAAACTGTGCAGCACTTCCAATGCATAACACCTCGCACCACCTTTTAATTCTACACAAACAGCCGAAAATATGGCACTGAAGTACTGTAGGAAGAGTTCCTACACCACACAGAGAGCAGACCACGTGTGCTATTGGAGGAACAGCGTTTCTCTGTGTCCTGTGCAAGTGCTGTTTCCATGTCATCCTGTGTGCATTTTTCTCCCTTTTAGAGGCCCAACTGTAAAGTCACAACTGCCTTCCACTTAATCAGGTTCTGTCAAGACAATGCATGATCCAGCTTTTAGAAAACAAGATCCTATAAAGAAAAACATAACTAACATTCTTACAGAGAAGACTGAAGCAAAACCATTTCTTCATTAACTGGACAAGCAGGAGAAGAAGTGAACTCATGACCACAAGAAGTTGCATGCTATTCAGTATGGCTTCTAGTCTTTTTAAATTGGTAGTGGAAAACACGACTTCCGCAAGCACCTACTACACAGACACACTATCAACAGCTAATATGCAACAGGCACTGACACTGCTTTGTCAACGAAAACCAAGCACTTGGCTATTTGTGTTAAGTCAGGAACAAGCACAGTGTTGGGTGTGTGTAACACTCAACATATCTAGATCGCGCAAGCAGCAACACCACTTGTTTTCATCGTGTCACAGGGGATCAAGAAAACAACAGCTTTTAGAGAACCTGGATGTGGTTGTTTATATAAGAATGTAAATGAGTAAAGATGGACAGATTGCAAAGACATTTTCTTTCCTTTATTTCTTTCTCCTTGTTTGCCAGTAATCTTTGCATATAAAAGCAGCCAAAGTAAACAGTTTGGAAGATTCAACCATACATGATAAAACCATGTAAGAGTCACTAACCATAAGCATCTCAATCTCCCTGTTTTAATTTAATAATTAATATTCTTTAAGTCAGGGGTTTACAAAGTTGTCTGCAGTATGACCCCCATCAGTAGAGTATCTAAATACATATATAACTCTTGCTATAATCTAAGGCCATGTTGAGCAACTCAGGAGCCCCCACTGTATTTTGTGGTAAAACCAGTCACCTCTGTCAGACTGGGACCAAGGATGCAACAATAACCTCTCCGAACTAGGTAAGTATTGGATTTGCTACACACAATCAGTCTGCTTTCTCCTCTTCCTAGAACTTTCATATCTCTGAGGTTATTCTGTGCAAGTGTCTTTGCATTTAGACTTAACTACCCATGTATTAAAGCAAAGCCAACAAATCATGAATATTAGACAAAGAATGATAATATAAATTTACCAGTACCTCTGGAGATGTAAGTAGAGTAGTCCCAAGGGGTGAACTAAGAATAGCATCAAAGAGCTTGGCTAGGGTTATTGTCTCTAATGGACAAAATTGAATTGACCACATACTGTCTGCACTTAATGGTAAAAGTAAATTAATTTATAGCAAATGACGCCATTTGGTCAAAAATTGGTGCGATTGGCTACTGACAAGTCAATGACAGGCTGACCACAGGACACCACTAATGCAAAGACAAGCATTTAGAGAGTTCTGAAGCTGCAGGACAGCAACACCACAGCTAAATCCTCCTCAGGGATAACAGTAATATCCAAAGGTGCTTACTTAGCAAGTTTGGTGAGACTGTCTTTCAAAAATACATTAACTGGAAATCTCAGTTTTATTTTTATTGCTCTTTACCAAGCTCACTGTTTGAAAACACCTTTGGTTTGCTTTGAGAGCTACACAAGCATATAAAATAATTACACAGGTTTCTGTTCCATTTGAAAAAATAGTGCAATATGTAACTTAAGTTGGCTGCAAACAGTAACACCACAGTTATGCTCAAGTTGCCTGGGGAGTTTGATCCAGATTTCTGAATTCTAAGAGACCCATTAACCCAGTTGTTAACACTCACTAAAGTGTTGTGCATGAAATCTGTGACCTAAGTGGTGTGAGAAGCCAGGGGTTACCCTATTTGAAGTAAAAAGCCTCTTATGCTGACCGTCTCTGAAAGGTTCAGTGAGTCACCACGCCTCCCTAAGCCTCTCTGTGACAATACAGCAAGCCTAAATTCAGTGACTCATACACTCACATCAGTTTCTTACAGGCTCCAAATCTTTCTCAAAGCCTATTGAATTTTTTCTTTCTACTAAAGTGAGCCCTACTCTATGCAATGGCCTTCTCAGACACCCCAACCTCTGTGATGGAAAACTGTGGGAGCACATAATTGCAGCAATGAGGCTGCTGAAGTGGTCTGTCTGTGCTGCCCAGCAGCAGAGGTAAGCCTCCACACAGGCATCTCTGCCAGTGCAGGCTGCCAACTACAACTCTGACCTCAGCAAAACCAACACACAGAGGCACTGAATAGATGGAGGAATTGTTGGGGGAACAGTTGATTAAAGTCTTGAGGAATAAAATGAGGTTAGATTTAAGGTCTCGCATCACACAGAGGGTCCTGCTGAATTATTGACAATGAAAGGCACTTTAATTGCATTGCTTAAAAGCTCTCAACAGAAAAAAAAAAAAGGCCATGAAATGACCTCTCTTCCCTCACATTGCTTTGATTTTACTCACGTACCTTTAGTAGCTCAGTTGCATCTTAGCTAGGACCTAATTTTTCTGCTCTCTGACTGAAGAAAATCAAGTCCTGAAAGGATGCAAGCTTGACACCATGTTTCTACTTGTAAAATGAGATTATTTACAGAGCAGGAAGATTTGGCCTCAAAAGCTTCACTTTGAATTTAACATTCTCATCTCCCCCTTTTCAGTGGAGTTATACACATGCAAGTTGTAAGCTCCACACTTGAAACAGCCACCAGCTTTCATTCATTCCTACACACATCACCTATATCTCCAGGCCATATTACATAAAACATGGGAGCTGATGAAGTCACTGGAATAATGTAAATTTAAAAAAAACTCAGAGCAGCTTGGTACCCACAGACATTGCTGAGTCTTCACTTAGTGGATCACCTTGGGAACCCACTTAAGGCATCCAGGGAAGTTGAAGTAATGTTCTAGCTGTAATCTCTAATACCTCATGCAGCCACCACTACCTATGAGGAATGCAGCTAGTATCAAAGATTTAATGCTTTTTCACATTAGTGATGTCAGCACAAAATGACCATCTTCTCTGAATAACTTATTTCCCCACTGCATAATTTTCTTATCTCTTTTTCTCTTTTGGCTTCTTACTGTAGATAGGAAGGCAAGTGGCTGTTAGTCCTCGAAAAATCCCATGGAGCATCCTTCCCATCAATCAATTAAAAAACACTTACCTTACACTCAACATGATTTATTTCTTGTTAATACAATTGTCTCACTATATCCTTCTATTATTATACCCTTAATTCCATTAGCCATTCACTTAATGTTCTCTTTAAAGCTGACCCCAGTCTGGGGAGAAGGGAGAGAAAAGTTCGTCTAATAGCGGCAACGCCAATAAAATTCTGAAGCTTTTCTCTTAAAATCCTGTAGGTCACAGGAAAGACAGGTCCTTAACATATCCTGCTTGCTCTACAGTAGAATATTTATTTTTCATTCACTTTCAGCTAAATGGTTTGTTGACTCCATGGTATTTGTATTTTCATATTTCGCTATCTGCTGCACTCCTCTGACACAGCAACTTCACCAGAAAAAAGAAATTTTTCCCAGTCCTCCTCCAACAAAAACAGCTCTGATTTTGCAAAAAGCTTTTTCAATGTGAGAAACTTTGGGTGAAGTTAGAGCCTCACATCCTCCTGCTAGCCAGGCAGCGCATTTACAGATGGGAGGATGCTTTAAGACAACGCCTAACTATGAAATCCACACCAGGCAAGAGCAAGGTTACCCAAGTATGTTGCTTACATGACTGACAGTATCCTCTGTCAAATAAAGTTCACATAACCATCAGATCAATTCTTGGGCATGAGAGAGTTTGCCAGTGCCTCAGCTTCAAAAGACAAACCCATTGGTAACAGGTTGCTCATTTGCTTTCCTGGCAACACTGATGTCACCAGCCACAGCTACTGCTTCCTGAGAAATAAATTCTCAAAGCAGAAGGCAAGACCACCTCTCCTCAGGCTGAATTGTCATCTTAGAAGCTGCCTACATGCAGAATTCCAGACCTCTCCTTCAGTGCAACAAATCATAGTTCATCTGAGCAGCTCCAAGTTCACAAGGACAGAGCCAGAACAGAAAACTCACAAATACAGCACACCATGTTCCACCCACCTGCTGACCAGCAATAGGCAAAATGAAAGGCAGAAGGACCTTTGGGATAACCTAAAAACCAGTAATTCCTGTGGAGTAATTGCATCAGGATCATTATGCTTTCTTATGAGCTTCCAGGCAATTAGCCTTTTCTCTGTGTCTGGACTCTTTCCCTCAGTTTTATTTTTCATTAGAGTAATATTAGTAAGACTGTGAAATATTTCATACCTTCCTCAGTGCACATTCACACAGAGATGGATCTGTGCCAAGGGATTTGGGTTTGGATGCTAGGCTGGTATCAGTAAAGGTCAGAACCTTCAATTTTGGCTCAATCTCTTCAGGCAACCACCCAACGGTAAGTTTCAGTTACTGAATCCTGCATCCTTCCACTGCACAACGGCCTTCATTTATGCTATTACCACAAAACCCAAAGCAGTTTGCAAGCTATGTGTATTGTAGCTTTATTTTTGTTCCCTTTTTTGGTACGTAGCAAGGAGTGTTAATTCTCATGCATTCACAAGTACAGCACTCATTCCATGATCTCAGCTGAAACCAAGTCCATAGGATGGGGCAAGATCATGCTCCCATCTCCATGGGAACCACAATGTCAACCCTTGCCCACCACAGCAGCCTGGTTATAAAGTGCGAAAATAAAAGAACAGAAAGATATATCTATCCTGAGCATAATAGTAGTAATCTCCAACTAAACGTACACGTTGCCAGGGGCCAAGCCATCCTCAAAGGAGCACAGTGTGCCTAACCAAGAGCTGCCCATTAGAGGTTCATCTCCAATAATTTTCTTTCTTCCGCCTGTATCACCAGAAATTTAAGTGGTGTTTCCAGTAAAACACACAGGTTTCAGGTTTTGGTGTCTTTTTTTTGTTATGGCATGCTTTTTATTGCCCTCTCTCATCACCACCACTGACAACAATTCAAGAGCAGAATGGTCTTCGTAGTTTGGGGTAGTGCTCTGCATATTTAGCAGCTTTCAAAAACAATAAAATTATAAGAAGCAGATGCTTTTCCCAGCACTTGCAAAAGCTTCAAGGCAGTTAAAATAGAACTGTTAGGCAGATCACACAAAACATAAGCACCTTACCACAGGGTTTCCCTTATCACTGGCATTTGCCAGCTGAACCCTACACATTTCACTGGATTTTCCTTTGCTTTGGGAGTTTTCTCCTAATTCTCCTCTGAAAATTCCTTGCTATAACACTGTTCATTTCATGAAAGCAATTAACAGTGGTAAGTGTGCATATACATGTCCCTCCTCATATCTGCTATGTGTGACCATCCAGTAGGTGAGTTCTGCTACACCTTGTTAGGCAGCAAAGCGGTCACAAAAATAAATGGAATTCTAATTTGCTATTGACTTACTTTCAAACCTAATAAATGAGGCTGGTACTGATAATCGCCAAACCACTGCCCAAGTAAAACTATGACACTTCATAAATATCCAACAGAGCTAGATCTACATGTGTCCCATTTTCTCCAGTATTTATAAATATATCCCTTTAACATGACTCTTCTGTTAGGAGATGTCATCTTGGCCATACCCAGATGTTCTATTTTAAGCATGAATCTTTCCTCTTTGACTAACTCAAACAAACATCCCTCTTGCTTTAGGCCCCACACATAAACAACATTCTATCCCATGCATTCCTATTAGAAGTTACAGAAGTAAAAGATTAAAAGAAAAACCAATTCCCAGGGTAATCCAATTGCTCTACTGGCCTCTAGCATGGACTAACCCTGTACCAGCCAGATTAACGTATCTCCAGACTCAGGCAAGCGATGAGATACATCAGTAAGGAGGCAGCTTCCCCTCTACGATACCATACAGGAATGTTTTGTGCCATTCAGAGTTTCCCTTGCTCTATTTACATTCATTATTTCTTAAGACTGCACAGACCAATTCTCTCTTGTCCTTGGTGTTCATAATACTTCTTGAGTATCAAAAAGTTTGGCCACATCCCCTCTGCATGCCCCACAGCCTTAAGCCTGAGCTTTAGATTGGTTTGAGGCCTAGGTTGTGTGAAAAGAAGCACTTCTGACATTTGCTCCTCTCAGCTGATCCAAGACAAAGTTTTGAACCATACAGCTCAATACCACCACTGGGATATTTGTTAGACAAGACAGACCCCTGGAAGTTGAAGGCTACTGATACCCTCCCTTCCCTGCATGGAAAACCTGTCTTTTGGCCATTATTAAACTCCAAAAGTCTCGGCTAATAAACATGGGAACTGGTCTGATCTTTGTACAGTCTGCCTATGGTGCTTTATTGTTTAGACTGAACTGCTTTAACAGTAGTGGGAAAAACTTCAGATTTGTGGTGAAGAGGAAAAGGTATAGAAAAAAAATGGTAGTTTCTCTCCACACAACATGAGACTTTCCTGTAGCATCAGTGAGATGAAAAGGCATTTCTTCTGCCCTGATCAGTCATAACATTTAAACCACAGAGCTAGCCATGAAATCCGATGCATCATTTAGAACTTTGATGCTGAACTGACTTCATAGTAAAAATGTCTTGGCAGGGCTAAAGCACCTGCTGTCATAGGGAAACACTGATTAAAGGGGTGGGTGTTTTTTAAAGAGGTCTTGTTCAATTTCACAAATTTGTGTTAGAATAATCCCTGAGTTATAGCTCTGATGAGTAATTACTCCTGCAGCGTGGCTAGAGAACTGCTACTCAAAGTCGTTATTAAAACCTTTATATATTTCTTCTGCATTTTCTTTTCAGCTATTATCAATGACAATGGCCTCTATGGGAATTAAGTCTGATGTCAGAAATACTGAATTGTGGCTTTAGTGAATGAATTAAATGGGGAGGATTACACTAAATATCACTGAGAGTGCTCCTAGCCCCATAGTCAATGGCAACCTACTTACTATGGAATCAGTTAAAGACGTCACTTTAGGTAGAGCCCATGAAAATTCATTTTACCATTTGGGACAAGTTGTTTTGCCATTGCTTTAAGAAGAGCATAGTTACACATACAGTGCTGCTTTGTGTTCGTTGGGTCAGTGTTTACAGGGCAGGATCTCCTGGCCGGTGGGAGAAGCTTTTAGTCTTTGTTAATTTACCTGTCGTCTAACAGTGCCCAAACCTACACAGTACACAAACCATGCCCAGGAGAGAGTCATTCGCCTTCTGAAGAGAAATACGTTCCAAGATGATGCAGCTGATCATTGCAAAAAAAAGTATAGGCTCATTTCCAGTAGTCTGAAATAAAAGAGTAAACTTATTAGTGCTCATTTCACTGTCTCAGTTCTCAACTTCTTAGTGAGACAAGGCTGGTAGAGCAACACCAGTGTTACCACCTACTTAGGAAAACTATACCAAGATTAATGGATCTTCAGAGGAAGAAATATTAGGAATAAAGTTCATTCAGCTTCCCTCTGCCTGAGGCACTAGCAATGGAAAAGCATACAGATGAAGCAAATGAGAGAAGAAAGAGCCAGGATGGTGGGAGCCAAAAGAGAATGTAGATGCACAAGACTCAAGAATGGCCTAAAATATGCAACAAGCACAGGAAAAAAAAAATCTTTGCAAGTCTGAGAAAACCTCAGTCCTTAGAAGAAATTAATCTTTAAATCAAAGCAACCTCTTACTCTGCTAGTTTTAGTCAATTTAGACAACACCCTCCTTAAAATGTCCTTGGCCTTCCCACCTTCTCTTTGGAGCACAGGAAAAGGGTTATACGAGATTCCACTACCTTCTAACTTCCTCTGTTTCTCAGAAGGGAGAGACCTGTTTTCATAACAGAGCTTTGGAGGGGTCAGCACCTGCCAAAGTAGCTCTCTCTCCTTGCATTTCTTTTAAAATATGGACCTTAGCAGTAAAAACAGCAAAAAAATCAGCAATTTTCAAGAATCAAACATCTATTCCAAAAGAAGCATAAGGCTTTAAAACAGTAGAAGAGCAAGTCTCTTTACTCTTCTGTTTTTCAAGACCTAACAGAAAAAACCCTCAACTACTTCACTTTGAAGCTTTTCCTTCAAAATCACACAGTTATCACTTTTTGAAAAGGAAAATCTGAGTTTAACATCACTCTTCCAATTCAGCGTTTTACTTCAGCAATATCGAACACAGACAACATTAGAAAATTTGCGATGGGACACCAATAGTTAGAACATCTGGACTGAAACAAAATGTTCATTTTTTCAAAATCAGATCTGAAGTTGTGACAGGACCCTAACACCCTACTAAACTCATCCAAAATAACCAGCAGTATAGTTAAGAAAATGATGGATACCATTTCCATGTGTAACACATCTTCTGCCAATGCAAGGCACTACTACTCGTATCTATGTGATGCTTTTATGCAGGAGGAAAAAGTAAAACCTTTAAAGCCCAAAAACCAAACTCACTCCCCCACAAAAAAACTCACACAGGCATTTGTTGGGAGAATGTTTATTTAATGGTATGGGTAGCTTCCATTGCTCTTCCTTGTAACACCAGAATCAATGTCTCTTTCAGTAACTTGAAGAGTCCCGGCCTTGAGGGCTTGACTCTTCAAGTTGCAGAGGCCTACCTGTCTGTTTGCATACCTGTGCTTGGAGAGAAATGCCTCTTAGGATATTGTAGGAGTTTGAGTTCTTC
>VWPU01001771.1:0-20515 GCA_013398955.1 Callaeas wilsoni | reverse complement strand
GCGGCGGCCGGGGCCGGGGCCGGCGGGGGCCGCTGCCCAGCAGCCCCGTGTCAATACCGGACTCCACTCGCGCAGCCACTTGACAGCATCCCCGCTGCAGGCAGAAGCAATCAATGCTCTGCGTGGCTGGGACGCACGCCTGCATCCCTTTCTGGATGACAAACCACGGGAAGGGAAGGGGGGGAAAAAAAAAATCCAGCGACCAACAAAAACCACTCTTGCAATTTTCAGGAAGATTTAGTCATTTTCTAGCTGACCCTGACACAAGTCACAGGCACCCTGCTGAAGCACATTTATATGTACAAGCTTTACAAGCAAAGTGCTTTCTTGTGGAAATAGCGTCTAGACAAAGTACTGAAAAAGATACTCCTTTACCAATGATCCAAACAGACGCGGGAGTGTTTTTTCCCCTGCATGCCTGAAAAGACCTTGTCAACAAAATTGCATCAGAAGATGCAAATGACAAGTCCGGGAAGAATGTTATCTGCCCTAAATGCTAAACCACAGCATGAACGTCGGTATGTGCTAATGTGCACAGGCTAATGTGCACAAACACAGGGGAGAGAGCAGGAGGCTCAATTTAAAAATAAAGCCAAAAAGACCTTTGCCACAAATTAACAACTCTCCAGCATCTTATATATGTAAAGGTGAATATATTTTTTGTAAGGTCCTCAAGATTCTGATTGATATATCATTATCTCCTCTGTTTTTCACCCCTTAAAAATTTTTTGGTGCTTGCCAGTAACCTTCTGTACAGAGTTTTCTGCAAATCCCCTCTTGGGTTTTTCTTACTAATACAATCTCTTTTCCTTAAATTCTCCTGAATTCTTTCTTTGCAAGTATTTTCTTTTATTTCTTCTTATAGAAGTGACAGAAGTGTGAAGTGAATAAACCTGGTCTGATTGTTCCAAGCACCTTGAGATGTTTAGGGGTATTCTCCAGTCTCAGGTACCTAAGTCCTTAGGCCTGTAAGTGACTCACTGGATCATGGACTCGTATATGTGCGTACTTTTTTTAGCTTTTCTTTTAACTTAAGCATATTTCAGGTACTGTAGAAAATAACAAATTGATTTCTAAAAACAAATACAGGAATGTGTAACTATACTTTTGTGTCTGTTGGTGTTCAACTAGGATATAAGTATACACAAAAATTAAAAAGAATTTGTAGTAGATATGGTTTTACTAAGTCAAAACAAATCTACTTCTAAGGATTTCAAAGACAAAGACAACTATGACTATCTGCAAATATGCTTTCAAGTGAGATAAATTAATTTTCACAAATGCTTTGGTACAAAAAAAACTTGCTTGACTTATTTAATTCCTCCTACATAGCTAACCTAAAATTCCTCAAAATTTAGACATTGCTAAAATGCATAACAATAAATCCTGGCAGTAATTCCTGATTTTAAAAAAAAAAATATGGCAATGCTCTAACAGTGGAGAAAATATTTTGACAACATTGTAGTTCAAATTGCTGCATGTGAAACACATCTGTTTTAGCTGTATTTCCACTCAAGGTGCTTTTCCCAGTTGTACTAAACTGATGTGATAATGCAAGGCTTATTAAGAACTTCACTGAACAGCCAAAATCATACACCATATACTCTCACATAACAGGAACCCCACTGCAAGAACTCACAGAGCTTGGCATAGAATTAAGGTCACTTCATGTTTGAAAAGAAATATTAGTGCATTTCTGAATTGCAAGCATAGCTGTGGAAGCCAGCACATAAAAATCTGAGCTAAGGGAGTTTACAAGGTAATCATTGCTACACGTAAAGTAAATGTAAAGTTACATAAGACTGAATCCATCTTTTGCAGTTTTACTCAAGCATAAGGAGTGAAGGTGTGCGAGCTGTCCAGAAAGCTGCTTTCCTCTAGTGCTCAAGGGAAATTCAACGCTGAGCACCTAAAAACTTGCCTACCAGAAGATAATTCAAGTCATTACTGCACCACTTCCAGTAGGACTACCTCTATTAAAGAAATATATATATTGCCATTATATGAAGCTATAAATCATATATCTAAAATTGTAACATACTTATCTATATACCATATATTTATAAAACCAAAATACTAATAAAGCCAAATTCAGTTTTCGTTTCCATCATTGTAGACCTATGTTAGCAGTGTCCATCACCTTAAAACCATCAGCCTTTCTGTCACACAGCAATCTACCTAGTTCACCCCAGACTATCCCAATGCTATTCCAGCTTTCTCAAATGCCAGTCAGAATTTAAAAAAAAAAAAAAAAAAAGAAGCAGCAACTTTAATATATCTATTGAGGCTATTTGGAGACATCTGGATAATTACAGAAGCAACCAAAAAACCCAAACAAAACAAAAATTTTAAAAAGCTACTCAAAAAAAACCAATATATGTAAAATTCAGGGCAAGCAATGGCTACAATAGGATTTAGGAGTGTAAAGAATCTACACATTCCATGACCAGACATAGTCTGTAGACCACCTACACACAAAATTTTGGGTAAAGTCAACTGTACGAGAGCACTAAAATGTCTATCACAAACCTCTCTAGCCCTATATTTTAAAGCAGTAGATGACCTTTTAGCAACCTTAGTTCACCCCAACCAGAACAATGCAGGACTACAAAGGCATCCTTTTGATTGTAACATTCATGTTAAAACAGTGTATTTGAAATAGTCTCTTATCACAATGTGGAAAAATGGGATTTTTTTCAAAAGAATTTGACACCACTGAACATAGCCTAGAAGTGTTGGGTAGGTTCAGGATATTTCATACTTTAAAAATTAGTAAAGAAAAAAATTTCTACAAATAAATTATTTTGCTGCCAACACTTTTTAAAATGGCTGTCACTGGCTATGTGGGACAAAAACACTTGAATACGGAACGCATATGTGCAACTAATTGCCAGACAACATGGTAAGATGCATTCAAAAGATAATGCAATTTCATCCGCTGTAATTGAACCATTGTATTAGAGAGGATGGCACGCACCTCTGGATGAACTTGGATTAACACATGGCTCAAATCCACATGCCCAACTGTCATCCTCATTTGATAGTAACTGGTGCACAAAGCAAAACTGAACATTGTACAATATATGCTGTGAACTGCGTTTGACCCAATACTGTTGTGGAAAAATCTGACTAATTTTCTTTTTAAAATATTAAGTAGGCATGACAAAATGGAGCAAATAGATTTAGCTGATATTGTACCAGCACAAATAACTGTAACTGGATTACAGCAATGTTGGACATACACCAAAAATAAATGCTGAGAATAGTGTGCTTCAGGCAAAAATGTGCATATGGGAAAGAAAAAGTGCATATGGGAAAGAAAAATTATTAATAGAGTTCTGAAAGGGAAGCTAGAATCATGGGCAAAGATGATTTAGATGTAGTAACAGATTTTTCCCTCCAACCAAGAATGCAATGTTATGTAACCATAAAAAAATAGAGAATAAAAGAAGAATAAAAAGAGTAATAAGCGTGGACTGGACCAACTTATTAGACATCTTAGATTTCTATAAATACTTTTCTTGAAGGAAAAATAATATGAACAATAACTAACACAATATCAAAACTACTGAAATAAGTCAAAGGCAATTTCTTTGCAAGTTTTTTGTTTGGTTGGTTGGTTACTGAAATGCAATCTTGTATAGAAATAATATTTTCAGTGGTGACGTTGGCTAGAAGGAATGGTTGTGATTAGTCCAAGATTCGGCCAGGAGCCAACTCTCTGGCATAAGTCATTGTTTTCATAGTGTACCTAGGAAATCTTGGACAAATAATTTGATTTCCATAACTATTCATATGTAAAATGAAAAAAAAAAATCGCTTCATTTAATGAAACCAGAAAATAGGGAGTGGGGAAAGACACAGCTGAAATAAAACAACTCAGCTTCTATTTCAGGTCTGCCTGCTCCTGTCTTCTAGGTATTCAAGGCAAGAAGTACACAGGACTACAACAGCAAAAAACAAAACAGTAGAAGAAGAAAAATATAATAAAAGCTAGCCATTTTAAAAATTCACCATTAAGGAAATTTCATTGTAAAACTATCAATGGTTTTCAAGAGCAATATTTTGCTTACTTAAAAAAAAAAAAGTATGATCCCCATATCCTCTAAACAACAGGATGGGTCTCAGTCTTAGAGGTTTTGCAGAAAAATACCAGCCCAACACTGAGACACAGCTGCCTGCACAACGTATCTGTCTGCATGATCAAGGGCATGTTCTTTTCATTTTTATCAGAGGCTAGAAAAGCTTAAAGAGCTACAAACATAAACATATCCATTTTCAGTGTTAGCTGCATGTCCTAGGGTTAACATAAGGACAATCATTTAGAAATCAAGATCCAATGAAAGAGAAAAATGACAAGTGTTTAGAAGGGAGCTATATCAAGAGAAGAAAACAACCCTCAGCTGGGAATATTAAGTCACAGTCAATCATGTCAAAGCTGGTGGAGAACAGCGCAGCAGGTTTACCAATTTCACATCCAAGTGAATCAAAGAATCATGAAATTTCAGTAGAGTGAAATACAAGAGCATTTCCATACCAATACAGGAACTTGCCTTACTGGACCTGCTATTTTCAGGTAGAGGTATTGCGCTGGATTCAGCTGGAGTAGAGGTAATTTTCTTCACAGTGGCTGGTATGGTGCTGTGTTTTGGATTTGTGCTGAACACAGGGTTGATAATTTAGAGACATTTTTGTTATTGCTGAGCAGGGCTTACACAGAGCCAAGGCCTTTGCTCCTCCTCGTGTTGCCACAATGGCAAGGGGTCTGGGGATGCAACTATTTACAACAGGTGGTTTTTGATTTAGACAAAGAAATTCAACTACGCCAGGTCTCCGTTCAGATGCAATGTAAGCAAAAAAGTATACCATAAATACCCAGCATATATCCATAGAATAAGGATCAAGTTAATCAGGAGTCTTATTACAGTCAACATTGCATACAGATACGTGCACTGTGTGAATTGTATAAAGGAAGAGGACAATATAACCAAGCTAGAATTTTTATTCCAATGCTGGCTATCCATGTAGAGAATAAAAATGCCAATTAGCTGGCTCAGACAATATTTTTTAGGTGTAGCGCCTGTTACAAGATCCTCTTTCTAACTGATTACTTCCCATTACAGTTATTTTGGGGGAACTTAAATTTATGAGCAGACAATGAGAAGTTGTTTCTTCCCTATGAAGCTATTTGTGTTATGTTCTTAATATATCTTTGAAGAGTTTGACACAGTTCTGTCCCTGTCTTATTATGGGCCAGTTATAAGCTTCCACTGCAGATGAATGGAAAGCAGAAAGATGTGATCACACATCACAGCCAAAAAAAGACAAGGTTTAGAGGATACATTACCAAAAATTCAAGTTACTAAGCTCCCTCTTCAGCCTTTGGAAAGCAAAGATTTGTTTTAACAGACTAATATGAAATTCAGAACAAAAGCAAAACCATTTGATGGAACATAACTGATTCAATATTAAAAAAAAACCAAAAATCTGTCTTGTTTTTCTACAGTCCATACATGGCTACCCTTGAGATTTCATTTCAGTTGAAAACATCTAAAAATATTTCCCAAACAGGAATATCCTAGCACGTTTTTGTAAAGGAATTACATACATGTCAGTGTGCTGTGTATTTAAATGACAATGACGCTCCCTGAAACAAAAAAGGGTGATGTAGAAGCAAGATGAATCCCTGATGGCTCTATAATGAAAAGAGCTTTACCCATATACACAGTTGCTCTAAACTGTCTTCATTGCTTGGAAGAGTAAAACCAATCTATTTGCATTATTTGGAGCCTCAATAACAATACATTTTATCTATGCCAAGTGATCTCAAAGGCGGGACCCATTGCTCTTTGCTTTGGTATAGAAGTTTTTGAGTTTAAAGCAGGATGGACAAGGTAGAATTCTAGAGTCTGTGTTGCACAGTAGTTCAAACCAGCCACAATTCTCAGGCTAGCAGTGCACAAATAAATGAAAGCAAGCTAATGGCTAAGATAAAAAGTAGTTTCTCTGTATAAATGGATGTAGACACAGCCTGCTATTCATAGCTTCTTAGTTCTAGGAAGAGAAGACCTAATTGTGAGAATGATTTTTTTAAACATAAAAATCCAGGAAAGAAACCCTTGGTAACAAAACACATGAATTCTCCTGGAACCTCTTGCTGTATGAGGAAAATAATCTGTTCTATGTAACAGGACCACAAGGAAAGCACATTAGCTTCTGATGGAAAAAGTTATTATTTATCGTCAAGTGGCAAATTACATTTAGGTAATTCAAACAAATCTGGTCTCTTTCTCCTTTTGGAAGAAATCTCAGATGCTTTAGTTTTCTAATCTGGGATGACAAACATGATTGGAAGAAATAAGGCCAGAAGAAATGAGCAACCTGAAACTGAATTCATGGCAACTTACAGAAACAGAGAATTATTGAATGATTAGAATTGAAAGGGACCTTAAAAATCATCTAGTTTCAATTCCCCTACCATAGGAAAGGACACCTTCCACTAGACTTTTCTCAAAGCCCCATCCAAGTTTTCTGTTAACACTCCCACCACAGAGCATCCACAAGCTCTCCGGGCAGCCTCCCCCAGTTCCTCACAGTAAAGAATTTCTTCACCATATCTAATCTAAATCTGCCCTCTTTCGTCTTAAGGCCATTCTCCCTTGTTCTGTCACTACATATCCTTGTGGAAGGTCCCTGTCCATTGTTCTTGCACCCCTTTATGTCCTGGAAAACTACTATAAGGTCTCCCTGAACCTTTCTCTTTTCCAGTATGAACAGCGCCAACTTTCACAGCCTGCATTCCTAGCAGAGCTGCTCCAGTCCCCTGACTGACTTAGCAGCTGTCCTCTGCTCTTGTTCCAACACATCCATTCTTTCTTGTGTTGGGGACCCTGCTCCAGGTAGGATCTAACTACAGCGGAGTAGGGAGGGACAGAATCCCTTCCCTCATTCTGCTGCCCATGCTGCTTTGGATGCAGCCCAGGACATGTTTGGCTTTCTGGGCTGTGAGTTCACATTGCTATGGCATGTTGGGCTTCTCATCCACCAGCACCCCGAATATTTTTCTCTAGGACTGCTCTCAGTCCCAGTTCTCCTCCCAGCCTGTACTGATATTTGGGATTGTTACAACCCAGGTACAGGACCTTTTGCTTGGCCTTGCTGAACTTCAGGAATTTACAGACCCACTTCTCAATCCTGTCAAGGTCCCAATGGCAACCCTTCCCTCCAGCATGACCACCACACCACACAGCTTGGAGTCATCAACAAACTTGCTGAGGGTGCACTTGAATCCTCTGGCCATGTCACCAACAAGGATGGTGCTGAAGACTGACACCTGAAGACACCACTTGTCACTGCTCTCCACCTGGACATTGAGCCACTGATCACAACTCTTTGAGTGTGACCTGCCAATCAACTCCTCATCCAGTGAGTGGTTCATCTGTCAAACCCACATCTCTCCAGTTTAGAGACAAGGCTATAGGATATAAGGATATAGGGTAGAAGATAAGGTTGATTTCATAGAACTATGGTCTGCATTCCTAAAGGAGACGTAAGGATAAATCAAAGAACAGTTGAGTAGTCATGTACTGAAAATGCATATTGCAAGGCTTTTGTTTTGCTTTGCATCATTTATTAAAACAAATTCCAACGTTTAGCTAAACAAAACTGCTCTTCGGTCAAATTGTTTCTCAGGGCAAGAGCTTTCGCCTGAGTTACTTTCAACTTCCATCTCCTCATTTTCATCCATTTATTTCTATTCTCTAATTTTACTTCCAATCTTTCTTTATCCCTCTCAGTAATCATTAATTTCAAATGAAAGGTTCCCAGGGTTTGTTAGTCTGTTTGTTCAGTCTATTAACTAGTCTCTCTTAGGTCAGCTCCATCTCATAAGCATTCCATTTTTTTCTTCCAACTTTATCCAGTCTAAAGAGGATTAGACCTTTGCAGGTTTGTGTGATAGCAAGCTATTAGTGACAGATTAGTGACCAGAACACTATAGCAAAAACAAACAAACATATTAAATAGTCCCTGGAATACTGATAATACAAGTTTATAAAAACAGTCCACCCACTTCGGGGCTCTTTGCAAGACCATTCTTGGCGAACTATCTTAATTTCATCAATGTCCTGGAGTATGTCAAGATTAATCTAAGAGAACCTTTGTGCAGTTTGGGGTTTGTTAACATCATGTGTTATACCTTAAAACTCAATCTCTTTATCATTCAGTTAAGAATATGGCATTGATACCATACTATGCTGTAGAATTTTTTACCCCCTTTTGATACACATTAGACTTTGTGTCCAGTTTGCTTTCACTAACATTAGATTCCCGAGTATATTACAGCAATACTCCATGACTTTTCTTCTCTGTACTGTTTCTTAGAAGTATGATGCACCAATACCTTAATTTAGACAAAGAATTTCACTTTGTGTACATAAATCATTTATATGTACCTGTTACTTGGATTCCATAAACAGAATAATATTAGTTGTCTCAAAGAAAGAAACGGAAAAAATATTGTAAGCAATGACTATAGTAAAAAAGAAATGTTCCTCTGGAGTGCATTGTTAATTCATGGAACTTGGTCACTGTAGATAAAACAAAACTTAAATTGGGAGCCTTGTTGGAAGTTATAGATACAATTCTTCTATAACGCACATATAAATACAGCTCAGGAGATGAAAATAAATAAACAAACATGGATTGGATGGTACCAGGAGAAATAAACATTGCCATTGGAAGATACCTCTGGAAGAGTGGACAGCACCTCTCCTGAATTTTTGTCTCAGTACCACCAAACACAGTGCATGAGTCTTTATTAAAAATAAAACTTCACACAAATGTGAAAGTATATTTTTAACTAGTTCATGATGACATGTTCATCTACCATTTCAATCAGACATAATTTTGTTCCCTTATGACTAATGACTGATTAGTGAATTGCTTGTATGCCAAAATAACTGTTTCTAAATACGTTCTTAAATAGATATAATGATTGCAAAAAATTACAACAGGGGAAAAAAAAGAGCATTTATCAACAACTGTGCTCCAGATTACTTTCACCTAACAAATGTAGTGACTTGTGAAGGCAATACAGAAAGTTTTAGAGGAAGAGTTCAATGAAAATTTATCATTAGGAAGAAATAAGGAACTATTACTTATTTAGTGCTTGTCAGAAAGTATTTTGGAGTAGTGAAACTGAGCATACAGTGTTACCTACAGTAAAAGCTATTCTCTAGAAAGAGAGCTACCAGAATGCTACTGAAATTAAAAGTGGAGTTGGACATGAAGGGTAACAAGAAAGCTTTCCATTGGTACACTGGCAACACAAGGAAGACAAAGAGAAATGTGGGGATATAGTGACAAAGGCATGGAAAAGCCTTTGTTGTGAAGTGACTTTGCTTTCTCAATGTTTATAGGCGAGGTCTGCTCTCCAGCCTCCCTACAGTGACCAGTAGGGTCCAGGGCTGGAAGTGCTACCCACAACACAAGAATATCAAGCTAGACACTGCTTAAGTAAATTCGATGCAAAAAAGTCCATGGAACTGGGTGGAAGGCATCCAAAAGTCTTTGTGAAACTTGCCAACACTGTAGTGAGACCTCTCTAGTAGTTGAAAGGCTGTGGTGTCAGGAAGAGTTCTTGATAACTAAAAAATACATATCTTTTATCCATCTTCAAGAAGGGTAAGAGGAGGATCTGGGGAACTAAAAGATGGGCTTCTCAATTTCAGTCTGTGGGATGCTTACAGAACATTAAAACAGAAATTAAAACAAAAAGTTCACAGTTCACGAATTGGAGGGAGCTGTTGTTCTGCTGATAGTCATCTCTGTCATTCATAGGAATCTTGACAAATTGGAGAAGTACACTTGAAGAATCTTCATGAAGTTCAAGGAAGGAGATGTGAAGTCTAGCACCTTGGGAGGAATACTCCCATGCAACAGAACAGGCTGGGGACTGACTGGCTGGAAGCAGGCTTGCAGAGAGGAAGCTGAGGGCCTGATGGACAAGTTGAACAGCAATCAGCAGTGTGCCCTTACAGCAATTAAGGTAAGCCATATTGTGGTCTGTATTAGTAGGAGTATAGGAAGGACATCAAGGAAAGTGACTCTTCACTTTGCTGAGTATTATGAAAACACCTCTGATGTACTGTGTCTGTTTTGGGCTACCCAGAAAAAGAGGGATAAACAAACTGAAGTGAATCAAGTGAAGAAGGTCAATGGGCTGGAACATGTGATGTCATTTGGGCCAGAAAAGGGGCAAATCCAGCTGACCCTCTTCTTAAAAGGATGGTTACAGAGAAGCCAAACTTCAGAGCAAAAGGCAAGGGCCAATTAACACAAGCTGCAGAAATGGAAATGTGATTAGATGTTAGAGAAAAAAAATACCATGAATGTGATCCTAGACAGGTTTCCCAGCTTATTAAAACCACTAATGCTTAGAGAAGTGCTGCAAATGCTTCCTTTACTCAACAAATGTCCCCTAGCACATCTTTTGATGTTTGACTGGTCAGTCAGTCTTGGCTGTCTCTGCTTGAAACACCCAGCAAGTATAAATCACATGAGAAAATTACCTTAATTTAAATGAAGCTAATTGTTTGGTAGAAGGGACAATTGTTCCATATTTCCAAAACTAACTAGAGTCAGCTCAGTCTTGTTTATCTGATTGTTTCCTCCCAATGGTTTTTAAAATAATACTAACTGCAGATCTTGGCAGGTAAAGACCAACTATTTCAGTCTGGAAAATTCACACTATGCATCTGCCAACAAGCAGAATGTGAGAAAACCGAAGAAATTATATTAAAAAAAATCCAAAATAAATCATCCTCATACTCATTATCCTAGGACATCCAACATGGCAAAAGATAATGCCAAATTGCATTAAATACTAATGGTCCATTCTCTTTCAGAAAATAAATAATACATTTGTTGTCAACAACTTTTGGCAGCTGTTAGTAGATTGTCATGGGATTAGGTGTTCAAAGTTTGTAGACAAAGTATTTGTTTGACAGAGTGGAAGGTTTAATTGCAAGTTTTCTAAATCCTTTATTCTTTGCCAAGTGGTTTGCAGGACAACACACCTATAATGAACCATTTAAAACCAACAGGAGTATTGGGGCCCTGAGGGCACTGTGAGGCTGATTGTCCTTCTCCACGTCCCCATGTGCTACCCTCACCCCCAGACCCCATTTCAGCCCAGTCTGGGGCCACCAGTCCCAACTCCAGGACTGCCTTGTAGTATGTGGTTTCCAGCTGCACTACAGATATGCTCTGCTCAGTCATGGTCATGGCTCACAAATTTAAGGCATGAGGGAATCAAATGCACAAACACAGTTCCTGGAGGACCTGCTCGTGAGGAAATTTCCCTGTCCAACCATACAAGAGCAACTCAGACAGTCACACTCATTCCACCTGAGATTAAACCTTCGCAGCAACACATCCCTGCTCCCACACCAGGTTTCCTTACCGGTTCCTAGGTTTCCCATAGCAGTATCTCAGGTATTCACATCCTTAAAACAATTTTAACTTGGTGCAATAAACAACAAACTAACAGCTTGAGCTGATGCCTCCGAGGAAGGACCCCAAACAAAGCAGCACTGGGCTTTTACGCCCTCACAGTCCAAATGCCAGAAAATCTGGAGTCATTGGCACCTGCTGTGCCCAGTCACCTGGATGGACCACAGGTGCCCTCTGTTATGTGAAGGCTCGGCTGTTCACGGCCTCTTGGCTTGGGCTCCCACCCCAGAGCTCAACCTGCAGCTCCGTCAGAAGCTCCACACTGAGCTCCCCGCACTTGAATGTGTTCCTCAATGCTGCTCCTGTGTGTTCTGTCATATTTGAGGACACACGTGCATACTTATGAGTTACAAACTTTGTGTTCCAAGTTGAAAGTAACCTGAGTAGATTTAGAAAATATTCAGAGATTTTTATCTCCTCACAGCAAAATAATTCACAAAACTTTTACAGGCATAAAATCCTTTATGTTAAAGCTGGAATTTTGGCAGCAAAATTCAAAAACCAATTATCTACATAAAGTCATGCAAATAACTTCTTTATTGAATTTCTTCTATGACCTTCAGTTATCTTCATTATTTTTCTCTTCTAAGACATTTGAGATTCACTTTTCATTGGACAGAAATCTTTTGTAAAGATCTGTCAGCAGTGTTTTGCCAATATATATATGTCCTTGCCATCCAAAAGTAATCTACACGCCCAATTAAAACAGAGGTTCATACTAAATCAATATTAGAAGTTAATATTTTGCCCTTACTGAAATACGCTATCTTCTGCTTCAACTAACACAAAATACATACCATGACTCAGATTGTATTTGATTTAGCTGTTCAAAAATGGAAAGCAAAATAAAAGCTATATTTACAAAACTACTGGAAGTAAGATGTCATTTTCCACAGCAGCCCATATATTGAGACACTCACTCAAGGTAAGGCATCCATGGAGTCTAACAGGCAGTCTTGAGCTTACTCTGGATGTGACTCAACAGATTCACAAGATCTACAGATCTTGACCTAAAAACAAGCCTTTCCAGCCTTCAGAGTATCTTGGTCCAGTGTCCTGACCAAGCTGACCATCAAAAACGGAGATCCCGGCCAACAGTGATGAGACCCTCTGTGCTGGGATGCCTGTCCTCAAAGAGAAGTGGATATAGCACAGCCAAAAAAAATTATCTTACCATTAGTAAGAAAAGCCTGACAGTGAGTGCAGGATGTCTTGCTTAAACTCATCTTAGCTGATTTTAGCTGGGTTAGTCATGATAGCAAGAGCCTAGCAATCAGGTACCTATTCCCTGAACGCGATCTAGATTCATTTTGGCTGATAACAATTCATTATGGATGAAACTGCCTGCGACTCTAACTTAAATGTGTCATGCAAGATAGCAGATGAATACCTGAGCTCTCAGACTATAAACAATTAACCTAAAAATAAATAAATAAATAAATAAATAAAAGCAAGACTTGATGATCCTCGTCACTTCTAAAGCTGAAAACACTTGACATTGATTCCCCCATTCTCAAACACACACCTTACAGAATATGAGTCCTACCCTAATCACTTTGTTAAAAGGTAGACTGAAAGTTGTTTCATGTTCTTCCTTTTTCTGAGCATCAAAACACAGACAAATAAATACTGCAAAATACATTTTGGTTCTGACTGAAAAAAAAAAAGAACAAAATAAAACCCCAGTAATCATTATGTTGATTCATCATTATAGACTTTCTCTTAATGCCACCACACATCATCTGGGATCTACTATACTTCTTTAGGTAAAACATGTAACATCCATAAATTCCATGGAATTTACTTTGAACTTCACCTCCAAACTGAAGTGACCAACCTGACTCTTCCTCACTGTATAAGGAGAAATGGTCGGGCACACATCTTTGTTTTTCATGTGTCTACATGGACAGATAATCAACATATGGGATGTGTTACTGTCTGCTTTTCTTAAACCTCTCTCTGTGAGATGAACTGAGCCACCTCCAGAACCTTTTCTAGATTAAAAACCATTCAGCAAAGTCTACTGAAATTAATAAGTAGTTCAAAGGCAGTCAAAAAATACATTTTCTAGTACCTTCCCTATTTACCAATCAAACAAAAAGAGCTCCAGTTGAGCTGCCATGCTTTTCTGTTTACTCCTGTCAGCAACCCAAGGACAGTGTGTATGGTTTCATGTAGACCCAGTTCACAGAATCACTGAATAGTTGGGGTGTAAAAGAACCAGTGCTAAATAGAGGGAAAGTATCACTTCCCTCAACCTGCTGGCTCAGCTCAGTGCAGCCTAGGCGACTCTTGGCCTCTTTTGCTGCAAGGGCAGGTTCATGGTCAACTTGGTGCTCACCAGGACCGCCTGTTCCATCTCTGCAGCCAATTCATGAATGACATTCACCCCCATGCAACTCCTTCCATAATTTCATGGCAGACCTCTGCTCTCAGTGTGCATCCAGCAGGGAAGTAAGAAATGGCTGTATAGAATTTGGCTGACTGATGAGGGTATTCATCTGTTGAGGGAAGGAACTGGGTGCCAGTATAGCTTAAAACAAAGTATAATTTTATAAATCTCATTTGCAATGTTCAAATATCTTTGCTTTGACTGTCAAACATCTAAAAATGAAAAAATAAACCTACAAGTCTGGAGCACTTTGGGATTGATGTATATCAGGATACATGAAAGAATTTTGATAGTAGGACCTTAACAGCCAGTTCTTGTCATCACAAAAGGGGTTAGAGAGAGCACTTGCTTCTCAGTGACCTAGAGGGCTCAGCATAAACCAGTGGGCTCAAACACAGCAAAAAGATGAATAAATAGCACATGGGTTTTGTGTGAGACTGTGGTATTTTAATGGAACTAACCTGTAAGAAAATTGCCACCAGACTCACCACGTAGCCAACACTGCCAGTGTGGCAATTATTTTCAATTACATTTTTTTTTCCTCACAAAAGCTGTCAATCCACCTGTAAAGTGTAAAAATATCATAGCATTCAAAAAGCAACAATTCAGACCCAATTAAGTTTCAATCCTAAAAAGTAATTAATTTAATCTCATAGTTTAAATCTAGAAACTTGGTGGTCCATTACAGCCCACTTAGTCAATTTATAATAAGCAAAATTCATTCATTGAGGAAAGGTCCCTATTTTCTCCGACTTTAATCCTGTCTCACAAATGGCTGAGTGACACAATGACCCAAACAAATCTGAGCTGGACACTCAACAATGCACTGATCTATACCTTAGCATGTATGCACGGCACTGGGTATGACTGATCAGAAGATACATGGAATTAAAGCTCTGTCTCACTCCCCATATGCAGATAAACACCATATTTAAACAGCCAAAAGCAGTTCAAAATCTGGTTCTTAGTATTCCCGTCTTTATTACAGTCACATTTCTGCTTCTAGAGGCAGATCTCATCAGATTCTAAATCATTCTGATTATGGTAATTTCCATATTTTACTAGAGCTTTTGCAATTCTGTAGTTATTGATGCTAACTACAAAAAGAATAATCCCCAATTTCTCCAGTAATGAACCACAATTATCTCCCCAGACCCTGAGGGTGACTTTGAAAAGAATGTTAGTTATCTCTAATGGAGATATGTAAACAGATGTTATATTTGTCATCTGATTAAGCTTTCCAGAATGATCATTAAAGTCACTTACCCATATGGAACGTCATATGTACCTACTGTTTAACTGGGCAAAGCATATTCCTTGATCTGAAGAAAATATATCTTAGGAAGAGCAAGGAATACAAATTTTTTCTGTTCTCTTTTGGAGTTATATTAGGGTTATCTGGATGAAACTGTTTTCAAGACTCCTGTCTCATCTGCAGCACAAAAGAGAGTGTGTACAGACAATCAAGATCTTATGGATGAAATAACTTACTTATTCCTGTGACTGCTGGCTTCGACCAGCTTTTCTGCCATAGTGCCAAAGTGTTTCAATGTTTCACTAGGGAAGCCATTTAAAATAACATTATCACCTGTGGTCATTGCATATGCCTCGTTTTCTCGCTACTGAAGTTGAAAACTTGGGGTCTAAATTGCAACAAGATCAAAAAAACACCAAAAAATGCATCTGATGTCAGCATGAACTTTCTCATACACGTCAGCTGCTTTACAAGGCTGAGCAAATTCTGAATTATCAACTATGAATAAATCAAACATCCAAAATTAGTGTGAGTTTAGGTTTTCAGTTTGGGTTTTTTTTGTTTCTTTGTTCGTTGGTCTTTTCTTATTTCCTTGTGCTCTAATTTGCCCCAGAGTTTGTTATCTGAGTGATTATGATTCCCCTCTCCCCTCCCAGGTCCCAGCTGCACTTTCCTTATCCTGTCTTTCGCAGAACTCATCAAGACACATGGATTCATATAACCACTAATGCCCACTTTGAAAGATACTCAGACTCAAAATGTGGCTGTGTTAACACAGAGCTGTTCCCAAAATAAGACAGTCTGTTTCTCAGTCAGGCTTTTTATACTGGGGCATAGAACAGAAAGACTGTGCTTTCACTTCCAATAAACATACACATCCAAGAATGGAGAGTCTTGTTATGGCAAAAGGCTGACTTCATCTTGAAGCTAATCATGCTTAATCCCTGGGAAAATAATACCCATGCACTTAGGTTAGCAGTAGGAGCAGTAAGAACATTCAGCATGTGCAAGAAAAAATAGCTCTTTGAAGACTTAATTATTATCTCTAGCAAATATATGGAGAGCCTTTGTAAATTCTGGATTGTAACTCAGCCAAATTTGCATTTTCAAAAGCACCACCTTTAATGAAAATAATCTGGCT
Source organism: Callaeas wilsoni (assembly GCA_013398955.1). Taxonomy (NCBI): domain Eukaryota; kingdom Metazoa; phylum Chordata; class Aves; order Passeriformes; family Callaeidae; genus Callaeas; species Callaeas wilsoni. The sequence goes on along the minus strand of VWPU01001771.1, from coordinate 4,213 downwards.
CTTCTAGAAGTTCTGGAATGTCAAGAATACAGAAATATCAGTCCATAAATGACTAAATTATTGTGGTTGAAAAATGGTCAGATCAGTTAGCCTGAGGCAGACACAGAACATGGAAAATTTTAGTTTAACATATATATTTTTTGAAGTTACACACTGAGAAATGTTTGTACAGCCAGAATCAAGCCATTCTAATAGTAATAGATGTTATCAGTTCTGCCCACCTTTGCTGGTTTTGGCTGGGCTAGAGTTAATTTTCTTCATAGTAGCTGGTACAGGGCTGTGTTTTGGATTTCTGCTGTTGATAACACAAGGATGGTTTCATTACTGCTGAGCAGTGCTCACACAGAGCTGAGGCCTTTTCTGCTCCTCACTCCACCCCACCAGCGAGGAGGCTGGAGGTACAAGAAATACCAAGAAATACATTTTTAGACCTTCACCAAGAGATTCTCGAAAGAAAATTAAGTTAGCAGTTCTGTAACAAAATGCTTCAGCATCCACCTGAGAGTTGGTAAACATATTAAAAAGAAGATATGCTAGACAAGACGCTTTCAAGTACAGCTTGAATGGTGCTGTAAAGGAGAAACAAGCCACCAGTGTATCTATGAGTGGATCTAGCAAATTCGTGTTAATTAATTTTTGTACTTCATTAAAGAAACCAGGATTCACAATTAAATGGACCTTGGATTTTACTTGTTATCCGTGTCCTATGACAGTCCAAAGTATCTTAATGACAGTACCGACCAAATTAGCACAGACTTGCATTTATTGCATTCTTGTTGAAATTAAAAGTAATGAGATAAACTACATAATAATGAAAACAGCAAATAAATAAACATGGATTAAATGTAAAACTCATTACTACTTTTACAGCCTTTAAAATATGACTTTTTTTGGAAGGTTACCAGTAAGTACACATTATCAAATACCCTTAGAATCACAGTATGCTATAATTGTTTGGGGTGGAAGGGACTAGATCATCTAGTTCCAACCCCTCTGCCATGGGAAGGGAACCTTCCACTGGACCAGGTTGCTCAGAGGCCTGTCCAACCTGGTCTTGAACACTACCAGGAATGTGGCATCCACAGGCTCTCTAGGCAAACTGTTCCAGTGCCTCGCCACCCTGATAATGAAAGATTTCCTTCTAATATCTAATCCAAGTCTACCCTCTTTCTGTTTAAAACCATTACTCCCTGTGTTATTGGAACAGGCCCTGCCAAAAAGTTTGTTCCTATCTTTCTTATAGGCTCCCTTTTGGTACTGGAAGATGCTATAAGGTCTCCCCAGTGCCTTCTCTTTCCCAGTATGAACAACTTCAGCTGTCTTAGACTGTCCTCTTTGGAGAGGTGCTCCAGCCCTCTGAGCATCTTTGTGGCCTTCTCCAGACTTTCTCCAACACATCCAGATCCTTCTTATGTGGGGGGTCCCACACCTGGACACAGCACTCCAGGTGAGGGTCTCACAAGAGCAGAGTAGAGGTGCAGAGTCCTCTCCCTCGCCCTGCTGCCCACGTGGCTTTGGATGCAGCCCAGGACATAGTTAGCTTTCTGGGCTGTGAGTTCACATTGCTGGGATGTGTTGAGCTTCTCATCCACCAACACACCCGAATACTTCTCCCCAGGACTGCTCTCAATCCCAGATCTTCTCCCAGCCTGTATTGATAGTTGGGATTTCCCCAACCCATGTGCAGGACTTTTCACTTGGCCTTGTTGAACTTCATGGTGTTCATACAGGTTCATTTCTCAAGTCTGTCCAGGTCCCTCAGGCATCCCTTCCCTCCAGTGTCTTGACCACACCACTCAACTTGGCGTTGTAAAAAGCCTTGCTGAGGGTGCCCTCAATCTCACTGTCCGTGTCACCCATGAAAGACGTTACACAGCATTGATCCCAATGCCATCCCCTGAGGAACGCCACTCATCTTGGATGCTCTCCACTTGGACACTGAACTGTTGACCCCAGCTGTCGTGGTTTAGGAATAGTACTCCCTAATTTAGTGCTCCCACTGAGAATCTTCAAACCATCCACCGCTTGCTTCCTCCCCCTCTTCCCTTCCTCCTGTGGCAGGGTGGAGAGGAGAGCTGGAGGCAAGGTAAAGATCACAGGTTGAGAAAAGAACGATTTGCTGGAAATAGCAATGAGATAAGAAAAAGAATAGCAACATGACAGAGGGTATAAGAAAGGGGTGAATGATTCACATGGAAACAACAATACCTGACTGCTCCCTTGACAGGCACAGAGGTGAGACTGACCAGAAAGCAGCTCCCTAGCTCTTCCTTTTGTCCCTTTCTAAAAGCAGGGGTTCTATTTCCCCTTTTCCAATCGGTGGGAACTTCACTAGGCTGCCAAGACTTCTCAAATATTATGAAGAGTGGCTTAGCAGCTTCATCCACCATTTCCTTCAGAATCTGTGGATGCATCTCATCAGGTTCCGTGGACTTTGCTTTCTGCAACTTATGTGACTTGGGTGGCATTGCTGGAGCACTTGCAGTGATGTCTGAGGCAAAAAAGTCATTGAGTACCTCTGTCTTCTCCATATCCTGGGTATCCTGGTCTCCTGTTTCCTTCTGGAGAGAGCCCACATTTTCCCTAGTATTCCTTTTATCACCAATCTACTGGTAGAAGCTTTTCTTATGCCCTTGACATCCCTGGCCAGATATAATTCTGTAAATTCTTTAGCTCTCCTAACCTGATCCCTGGCTGCTTGGACAATCTCTCTGTATTCCTCCCAGGCTACATGTTCTTGCTTCCACCATCTGTAGAATTATTTTTAAGTTTCAGTTTGCCCATGATCTCATTGTTCATCCATGCAGACCTCCAGGCATTTATGCCTGACTTCATCTTTGTTGGAATGCATCACCCCTGAACTTGGAGGAAGTGATGCTTGAGTATCAACCAGCTCTCTTGGGCTCCTCCTCTCTCCAGGTATTTATCCCATGGTATGCTACCAAGCAGGACCCTGAGGAGACCAAAGTCTGCTCTCCTGAAGTCCAGGGTAGTGAGCCTGCTGTGTGTCCCCCTTGTTCACGGTTCTTGAACTCCTGTATTTCCTGATCACTGCAGCCCAGGCTGCCTTTGAGCTCTATATTCCCCACTTTCCCACAGCTGTTCAGAACAGCACCTCTCCTCATTGGTTCATCTATCACTTGGAGAAGGAAGTTACCATTAATGCACTCCAGCAATTTCCTGGAATGGTAATGTCCTGCTATGTTGTCCCTCCAACAGATATCAAGCTGGTTGAAGTCCTCCATGAGGACCAGGGCCGCTGTCTATACAGAGAGACTCATCTGCTTTGTATTCCCTTCTGGGTGGCCTGCAGCATACTCCCACTATGATGTTACCTGTCTCTGCTCTCCCTTTAGTCCTGACCAATAAACTCGTGGTTTCCTCCTCACTCATCGCCAGGTGGAGCTCCGTGAGCTCCAGCTGGTCAGGGACATTGAGCAGAAGGGTAACAACACAACTCATTCTAAGATAAACAGATGAGCCCATGCTATTGTAACTGGTACACTTTATTGATGATAATTTTTCTACTGTACTGAATATCTTAATGACAACATCAGATTTCAATTTATTGTGCTGTTAGTACCAAATGAAAACAATAAATAAGAGCATATGGGTTTCCAAACAAAGAGCCATTTCATTTAGTGAGTCTGTACTGGAGAAGTCTCTGCAGTAGTAGGTGTTAAGAGCTGAACTTCAACAAATAGAGAACAAAACAAGAGATGAAAGTCTGTGTTGTGCCTCAGAGATTTTCTACATAGCTCAGACATCATTAAAAGGAGTTACTGCTGAAATCTGAAGCACAATAAATTCCTGGCACTGCCTCCATGTGTCATTCTGCCCTGAGTCTTTGTGCATCCAGGTTAAACCCCACTGCCAAGGGCAAACTGCAGAATGGCACTGGGAAGGTGGCATGACGTTCTTGTACGGAGCCAAGCGCGCTGCAGGCATGGAGCTTGGGCTATTTCCCAGTTCTTTGAGACACAATTAACGAGGCCAAGACATAGCTTCAGTCAAATTCAGTCTCTCACAGCAGAGCCCTTGCTACAGCAAAAATCTTCGCAAGGTGCAGTAATATGCTATGGACAGTGACCCTGCATGCAGTACCTGAAACCCACAGGGGTGCTGAGTGTGTGATAATGAACACCAATACACCAGTCCCTCCAGCAGCCCTGCTTCCAGCAAGATTCCTTGGGGGAGAGGAGAGAGGAGAGAG
>VWPU01001766.1:0-46826 GCA_013398955.1 Callaeas wilsoni | reverse complement strand
GCCCGCAGCGCCCCCTGCCGGCCACGGGCGCCTCCGCACCCCGCCCGTCGCCGTAGCAACGGCGAGGGGCCCTCAATAAACCTTTAGTTCGGATTCCGTCTGTACCCGGTACCGCCGGCACCGCGCTCGCTTTCATCTGCACGCCTCGTCCAGGGGCTGCAAGGCAGCTGGCACTGCTTCAGAGCAGTGTCAGCACACAAATGTTCAGATTTTACACAAATGAGACGGTGATGTCAAAGCCGGAACCTCAAAAAGCTCAACTTAACTTTTTGTGTCAATGTAGGAGCTGTCCCTTAGAGCTCCTGTATAGGAGAATCAATATAAAGTGTATCGTAAATATATACAGTACAAGAAAGAAATATATACACACAAGAAAGACAAGGAGTTATTGGAGAGGGTCCAGCAGAGGCACAAAGTGAGGAGGGGTCTGGAGCATCTCTTGTGAGGAGGGACTGCAGGAGCTGGGCCCGGTTAGTCTGGAGAGCACAACACTGAGAGGAGATCTCATCAATGCACATAAATATTTCAAAGGCAGGGGCCAGAAGATGGTGCCAGACTCTTTTTGGTGTTTCCCAGCAACAGCATAAGGAGCAGTGGCCATAAACTAAAACACAAGAAGTTTCACCTTAACATGAGGAAAAACTTCTTCATGTTGAGGATAGCAGAGCGCTGGAACGCTGCCCAGGGAGGTTATGGATTCTCCCTCTCTGGAGACATTCCAAACCCATCTGGACGTGTTCCTGTGTTACCTGCTCCAGGTGACCATGCCTTGGACTGGATGACCTCCAGATGTCCCTTCAAAAACTAACAATTTCGTAGTTCTGTGAAATATGTGTAAATAAGGGTTTGAAAATTAAAATAAGCAGCTCTCCCTTTTCCAAATTTATAATCACATCCCTTTTTGCTGATTTCATCTTCACTTTTTATCATGTCACAGGAAAAAGCACCAAGTTGTATTGGTTCACAAAGCAGAACATTTCAAATAGCGTCTTACTATTTTGAAAAATTCCTCGTTAATTTTGAAGACATGAGGGAGGCCACTACAGTCCCTTATTTCCATGACTTAAAACAGCTTATGAAATTTTGCTAAGCGTTTCATTCATTGAATTGTTTTGCTCTGGCTTAGCCTGAATTTACCTAGTTCTAAGAAAAAGTTTTGAATTAGCAGAGAATCTACAGTATCCCTAATGGTGTTCCTCCAATGATTAATAAAAAAATAAGCTATACCCTGCTTCTGGCCTTAGTTAGCTGGCAGATGAAACTGGGCTTACTCTGTCTATAAAATCCTACCTTTAGCCTTTATGCTGAGGCTGGAAACAAGCCTTTAGGGTAGTGTGATGTGCTTAGAGCCAGATGGAAAGAGCTTCATCCTATGATCACACAGGAGTTTTGGTGGCAAGCAGCAAAACAGAACTAAAGGTGTCCTTTTGCTGGCACACTGCTGAGCCCTCAGAAGTTAAATAAATGTCGTATGTCTACGATCTCTTGTGCTGAGTTACCAATCAAACAAGATCCTGGTATCCCAGTCCAGTTTGTTCTCTGCTTTTTATTCCAGCCACGGTTGCTGAGTTTCCCCAGGACAGCTGGTGTTAAAGCTCTCATAAATTGGCTATAGCCACTTAAATGGGTGGATGCCCACATACTTCTCCCCCTACTCACCAAAATGTTTTTCATGCAAGTGTTCCAGAAAAGCGCTTTCCCCAGTTCCCAGCGGAGGGCAGTGATGAGAACCTACAATCCAGACTTTACAGAGGGAGAGGGAAAAAAACCAAACCCGAGCCCGAGCCCAAGCCTTTGCTTTGAATTCAGTCCTGCTTGAGAGGCAAACTCGGGCGGACCAAAGCATCTGCTGTACCTTTTGACTGATTTTTTTTCTCCACCCAAAGCAGCACAGCCCAACACCACTTATGTCAGATAAAAAGACAAGGCTTTAAGTGAAAGAAAAACATCTGAGGAGGATCCCCTTTGAAGCTGCAGATCCAGTTCAAAGTCACAAGCATCAAACAGAGCTATCAATGCTTTAGACAGAAAAGCCTAAATGAGTCTTGTTTTCTAAACCATCACATGCTTGGGATGTTGAGAGAGCTCTGGGTGAGGTTTTAATCACTCAGAACAGATTCCAACTGAACATACAGAAAAGCCTCTGTGATACTCACATTCTTGTTTAAATGGGCAACATATATGATGCTCATTTCAATTAGTGGGGATGTATCCTGACCAAGATAAGCATGGGTAAACCCTTTCTTCAAGGAAAGCGGTTAGCATAGCTCATGAAGATAACCTTCACTGGAGGTAGATTTGTTAGTGTTTAAAAGGGCATGTAGGAGGTTACCTGAGATATCTTGTCTAGCATCAGTTTCTTTGCTCTTTTGTTACATGGGTTCAGACTTTAGATTGAGTCTTTCTGAGGCAGGTTGGAAACACAGACTGATTTCTGAGCATAAAATCAGGAGGGCTCACTGAGATTCCCACACTAAAGCAAACTGCCCACATTACAAATCTTCCTTGTTTCACCTTGTTTCCTTACTTTGCAAATTTTCTGTGATTTTTTCATGTTTAGACTTAGAACTACCACAAAAAACACACCCTGGCATTAAATGGCAGTAAAGTCTAAAATTTGTATTTGAACAAGAGCTGATGATCCCCTTATCCTGAACCATCCTGTGCAACTAGCACACAGTTGTAGCCACTCACAACCATTTCATAGTTATTAGGAAAGGTAAAACTCACCTTACATATAATAAACACAAGTTTAACCTGTTAGTTGAGGTTACTGAAGTAGCTAGTTGCAAACCCCCAGCCATACTTTTCAGACCAGAGCTCCGCTGAAGCTTCAAAATAAATGTAAGGATGATGATGATGATGTCCATCTTTTATTGCAGAAGTGATCCAGCACAGACTGAGCACCTGCTGGAACACAGCCCTTCTCTGGGGGCTGGGCAGTGTGACCCAAAACAGAACTGACCAGTGTACAAAGTTTAGAGCTGACTGGGGATGAAGATGTTTTGAAGGGGCCTGATTAAACACCCTGACACTTGCATCATCGCTCCAAAATAAAAGTGAAATCCTCAGCAAGAGAACTCAAGTCCCTCCCACTTTGTTAGCAACTGGAGTCCAAAGTAGGCCAACATGTCCACTGAAGGAATTCCTTTGCAGCCTCATGCTCTTATACTGCCAGTGAGTAATTTCTCCAAATAGGTTTGTCGCTCCTTCAAATTTAGTATTGGATACAAAAATATAACCTTATTTGTTTGTTTTTTTAAATTATAATTTTGGTAATGAAAGCCTGAAGCATATTTTTCAAAACCAGATTGATTTAGCAGGGACTGTAAACCATCCAGCTGAAACACTTCAATAACATCATCTCTCTTGTCAGCTTTTTACAGCCCACGTCTAAAACTAAAATAAAATTACTTATTTTGAGGATCAGCATTTACAAGAACAAATGCCACATGCATATTGGACTTTTCACCCATAAATAATGCAAATTCTATTTCTGTTCCCCCCAGATTAACTGAGGTATGCAATTTCCACTCCTTTCTTCTAGCCTTTTTCAAAGGCAGAGCTGCAACACCAAATCACACACCAAGACTGAATATTCCTTAAATTCTCGCTTCAGAATTCACAAGTGTACCAACCATATCATTTTAATTTAGTTGTTAGTATATACATTAACACTCAAAAGTGTGATAAAAACCAAACAAAAGTAGTTTTTTTTAATAAACAGCATGATACAGACCGCGAAGATAAATAAAAAGCAGACTTTTTACAGTTTCCCATGAACATGAACTACAATAAGTATCATAGGCCAAACTTTTGAGTAGCACAGCAGAAGGGTTAAAAAAGGGGTTGTGGTTTTTTTTATTTAAAGTACTGCAAGACTATTCTCAGTATGACAACACATGCATCTTGCTGCATCTTAAATACTTTTTGGCCCATTATTACTAAAAATGTCTTGCTTTCTACCTACTTTACCACAGACCTTTATCACAGAATGACACACACATGGCAACATCCCCCCCTGCCCCAGTAGTGGTTATTCCAAAGGTAATTGTCTCATTTTTAAAAGACACTTGAAGCACTGGTGGGTGTTTTTACTTTCCCTTTGATGCAGACATGCAACTGCTCCCAGCTTCAGTGACGTTACACAGAAGCATCGAGAGCTGACACCTTCCTGGGCTCTATTTACCCAAAATCTATGATTGGATGAAAATGCCAACAGGATCCTGGGCTGCCTTAGGAAGAGCAGGTCAAGGGAAGTGAGCCTTCACCCTGCCCCTCTGCTCAGCACTGGTGAGGCCACACCTGGAGCACCGGGGCTCCCAGTCCCAACCTGACGTGGATGCACTGGAATGGGTCCATGAAGGGCTAGAAAGGTGGTGGATAGGAGAGGAGGCTGAGGGAGCTGGGATTATTATCCTGGTCAAAGAGAAAGCCCAGGGGGCATCTGGTCAATGTACATAAATACTTGATAGGGAGGAATAAAGACAGGCAAGGCTTTTCTCAGTGCTGCCCACTGAATGGACATCAGGCAATGAAATAGAAGATATTTCGTATAAACATTATGAAAAAAAAATTGACTGTGGATTCCTCTTTCTCAGACAGGCTCTAAACCCAGCTGGACAACATCCTGGGCATCCTGTTCTATTGCTGACCCTGCTTTGAACAAGGTGTCTGGGCTAAATGATCTCCAAAGGTCTTTGCCAACCTCAATGGTTCTGTGAAAATTCTGCAGTTGTGTTGCCATTTACAATGACAACAATACTTACAAAATTTCAAACCCGAGAAACCAGGACATCAGACTGCAGCCATATATATTTAAAGCCCTTTTCTCCACCAGGGAAGTAGATTTTGATAGTGTAGTGGATATTCACAGTTAAAACTTGAAGAGGTGCAAGGGGGCAAAGAGAAAGGATGATACTCCCAGATAATGAATTACACATTTATCGTCACAAGAGAAAAGAAGAATTTGGACCACAGCTGCTATAAGACAAGATTAATCTATTCCTTTTCTTTTCCCAGCCTCAAAAGAAACAGTAAGACAATTTTGGACAGCCCGGGGCAGTTGATAATTCAAGATGTAGAACACTATTAATAAAGCTTGAAAATAGATTAAAAATAGTTGAAGAAACAAGGCAGAATGAGATTCCAACTATGAATATCCATATTTTGGCTCACTAGAATTAACTAAACTACAACAGACATAAAGATTCTTGAAAGAAACAGCTTCTGCCTGAATCAGGCTTTCAGTAACTTCAGCAATACTATTAAGTCAGGTTTAGCTGTGATTAATTTTATTACTGGATCAGGAGCCTAAGAAAATGGATGCAATTACACTGAACTGAATGGCTCCTGAAGCAGTTTAATAACTACTGGGAATCAGGCACCAGAATTTCAAAAAGAATCAAGACAGAATAGTGTATTTTTTGCCTTCCTTCTGCGGCAGGAATATTGCATCACATACAGGAGTGACAGTAAGGACACTTAAAACACACTTACACAAACCAGCGGGGACACTAACTTCAAAGTACAGGCAGAACATTGCTTCAATTGATCTTCTCTTACAAATATTTTATGATGTTCTTATGCTCTGGGCATGTCCCAGAGGGGTGTTGGAGAGAGAAGAGAAGAGACAGAGGGATTCATCTCTGGCTTAGAGTCAGGAGCACTAACACAGCAAGACCTCAGACTTTTCAGAGTCTACCCCATAAAGCTCAGAAGTCCGAAACACTGTATGGCAAATGAAGAACAATGATTTTTCCTGAGTGTGGGTTCAACAAGTCTGTATGCTACAAAAGAGTAGGAAGAGGAAACATTTAAGCTAGCAAGGAACAAAAATATTTGAAGTCTCAAGAATGAAACAAACTGTAGACAAGATTATGGTACTCTTGGAGAGCAGAAAAGGCTACTTTGTCAATAAAGACTATTTCAAAGTAAAATTATTAAGTGTTTAACTGGGCTGCTAGTAAACATTCCTCTCCTTATGAGAACCTTTCATACTGAATTATAGGAATAAATCATCTGGAACTTTGACATACATATAGCCTAATTCTGATTTCATAGGCTGTTGTGAATCCAGAGCGATTCTGATGAAGTCAGTGTTGTATCAGCATAAAGTGAAATCAGAATTTCTCAGAGAGCAGAGCACCTATAGGTTTGGTTAGTGTATGCAAATAGAGAACTTCTATAGCCAGTTGGCTTCCCTTCATTAACACAGATGTAAAAAAAAGTAAAACTAAACAAAGAAAAACCCCAAATCAACACCAGCTGCAAGGGTGGTGAGCTACACATCATTTTGGACAGATAGAGCCCTACCTAAACTGCGGTAACTTCCAGCACAAAATAAAAAGATGCAAATTCATTATTTGTATGAAACATGTATTGCAAAATTAAATTGGGATTCAACAATCTGCAACAACATCCACAGCTATATATTGTTTTTAAGAAACAAGTGTGGTTCTTCCATTCAAGTAAAACTAAAACAAGTGAAAGAAGTTAAAAAAAAAATCCTAGAAGCAGCAAGTTACAATTCTTTCTGTAATACCACACCATTTTCATTAACTTGAAATATTTTCAAGATGTCAAAGACATCAACAAAAATAGTAATTTCAAGTGGCTTTTCTGATACTTGTTTTTTGAGTGGGTCCAGCCCAGGTCTGCAACCTGTACAGACATGCAAAACAGGAGGAATTCATAATTACTATTAAGAACAGACATTTGAACATGCCAGTTATATAATGACAAAGCAAAGACAATACCTGTAAATTGTCAACAAACATGGGCTACTGACCACTGAAGGGCATTTAATACTTTACAGAAAAAGGAAAGTTGGCATAAAAACCCACAAACAACTCGCCAAACCACCAACAGCAGGGTCATCACATACAAAGTTCTTACAAACCTGGTAATTTCTATATTGTCCTTAATATGCAGGCTCATATCTTTTCCATAAGATGCCAAACCACTTACAATTTTGGTTTTATTTAAAAGCCTTTAAAAAAAAATTTAAAACTTATACTGCAAGTCTGTTTCACCTATGAAAAAACTGCTAATGCACCCTTTCAGACAAAGAAGTATGCATATAGATAATCAGTACAGGTACTTTTTCTGCTACGTTTTGGAAAGCAATGAATGTAATTCTAAGTAAAACTAAGCAGCAGCAGCCTGTTCTGTCATTACATCAAACAGAGTTTCACAGCTGAAAAAGTTACTGGGTTTAAATTTTATTTCACTAAAACACCATTTCCTACTGCTTTGTGATAAAACACATGGCCCAGTCCTGGGCTCCTTGGTCTGGCAGTCTTAAAAGGAAGTTCTGCAGAAGCAAGGTGCCCAGATTCAATTCAAGCCCAAAATAAACTACTTTAGTATTTTGTGCAGCTGATTCGCAGAACAAAGGGAGCATTTTCCAATTTCTGTGAAGTGGGAAGAGTTAAAAATAAGCCAAATTCCAAGCTATTTCTGTAAAAATCTAGGACTCAGTTACAAGTGCTTTCATGGTCTGTAAGCAGATGATATTTCTGATACTGAGAGCAGACAACATCCTCTCATTTGCACCAGGGTAAGCAAACAGTGCCTCCACTATCATCAGTGAAGTTACATCGGCACAGAACTGCCGTGACAGGATCCAGTAATTAGGGTTCAACACTTTGAAGCTGAGAAAAGGATTTTTGTTTTCTGCGAAACATGGCAGGATGTTTTTCAAATGCCCATCCTGGTTATGCAAAGAATTGCTTAAAGCCCAGGAGGTTCTCCTACTTTTTAAAATTTTTTGTTGAAAGGCTACAAATATACCCCAAACTGTCTGTACCACTCTGAAGTTTCCTTTCTTTTATTATTTGATTCTCATAATAACTTCTACAGCTTATGCAGAACATTTAATTGCAGTAACTTCTGAAAACAGAGCTGAATTGCTCATACCTCTGTCTGGGCAAAAAGGGTGCAGAACACTGTGCTTGAACTGAAAGACATTTATACTCATATTTACAGAAGGGCTAGGAAGGGGCAAACTACAGACAAATCTGGGCTCATAACATCCAATAAATTTGAGTTGATCTTTTCACCCAGGCTGGAAAAGGCTGACCATTTCTCGGATAAACGAGGTAAAGCATTGTTTCAACACCAGATAAATACGGATAATATAGCACCTAATGCGATGTCTGTGCAACAATTTTACTCAGTTGAATTAAGAATTATAGCCAACAGGGTTTCAGATTTTGTGAACTAAACTTAAACTGAAACTAACCCATTTTAAGAGCTAAACCATTATTGTGTGTTGACTGCAAAGTAGTAGATACAAGGGTAACTTTGCTCTAGAAAGTACAACCAAGCTTAGCAGGAGTTAAAATATTCATATGAACAAAAAGGTATATGTAACAGTCAATAAAAAGGGCAATGGGAAGTCTATTGGACTACTCCAAAATATTTTGTAGAACTAAGGAAATAAAACTTCACATTTCCCATACTATTCTTGGAGCTTCTGTAGTTTTCACAAAACCAGGTTTCCCCCCACAACATCAAGTATCCATGTGTGCAGTATTCAGCTGCAGGATCCTGACTTTGAAAGTGTCTTGAAACATCGAAGCCTTGGCTTTACAATCCCCAAAGTCTTTCATAACGTAATTGATTGCACATTTTTAATATATTACAATTTGCTAAATGAAGCCAACCATTCATTACCTCATCAGTACAGTCTGCACGAAGTACAGCTTATTTATATGCTTATATTCTAATCTAACACCAACTGTCAGCATATTTTATATTACACGTGGTATTGCACTTTCTGAGTGGCACCTCGGTGCGTGTTTGCAAGTGAACAAGCTGAACCCCCCCAAAGCCCCAAACCTTTGGAATTCAAGTGCTGCCAATCTAGCGAGTTTAAAATGTTAGGGTGAACATCACCTGCAGAACTATTATGGGCTTCACTAACTTTAAAAAAGCCTGTTTAGGAATTAGAAAAACAGTCCTACCTGAATTTGTGCATAAGGGCAATCTGAAATCCTCAGTACTCTGAACAGTTTCAAAACATGGTGCCAATTTCATTGATTGCACACATTGTAATTGTGTTAAAGGACAACAACTAGATTTACAAATATATATTACACACACGCACAGAACAGACAAAGCTATAAAATGTTTGGTAACTCCACATGCTTTGAGCTAGCCAACATATCTGTCTGCTGAACTGCTAATTATTGATCATATTGAAAAATCTAAATTGCTATTTCTGATGTATCTTACTGGATTCAATAACCACTTCCAAAGGAGGAAGAAAGAGGAGAAATGGTAGACCCAAATTTTGAGGGTTTAAATGAGCGTTCTTGGAATAGCCAGCATATCACTTCAGTAATGTGAAGAGTGATTCCCAAAATTTTTTTAGAGCCTTAGGCCAAGTTCACATCTAGCTTTAGTGGGTATATTCCCACTACTTCACTGGTACTTGTGTCCTCTTTCACTAGGGCTGAATTTGGTCCTAGGAGTATGTCTGGTCACCTTCAGTGACGTTAATGAAAACGGGAGTCTTGGACAGATAGAACTGGGTTGCAAAATTAAGAGAGTTAATATTGGACAAATCATGTAAATAAAGAATATATATTAATAATAGTTCCTATTATATAAATAGCCTTTATAAAAAAATAATCTTTCAATAATTTTAATAACTCACCTTTCTTCAGGTTCTGGAAAACATGTATGAAAAAAATCTATTCAGTTCAAGTTAGATTAAAGCAAACCTAAGATGAACACTACAGCTCTCTGTTGCACTAAACCCAATTCTGACCATTCAATTTCCAGGTTAGTCAGTTTTTGGGGATGATAGGGAGTTTCTTTGTGAAAGTATGAATTGCACCCCTAGAAATACTGAGCAGAAGAAACACCATACTGAGTGGGCCCTTCCTACTGCTTTCAGAAACTGTGCAGATGACGGACCCAGAAATCGAAGGGCCACCCAAACCCCACAAATGTTAATGCCTCTGAGCACATTTAAAAGGCACTGTCCTCTCGCTACTGTTTTTAGATCTTTGAGCTTCAAACTCCTTCTCTTTAAACTATGCTGCATTTAAGTATTTGCTATCACTTGAATTCTCTTTCCATTCTTCACAATCCAGCATAGTCTCTACCTGCTGTACCAGATCTAAGGTAATACGTGATGGACTCATGTTCACGCTAGTGCTATTTTTTTTTCCTTCTAATTTATCCTATCAAATGAGAAAAGGAAACATTCTTCCAAGTTTACCTTTTTGAGCTTAAGGCATAACATGAATCATCAAATCATAGAATATGCTGAGTTGGAAGGGACCCACAAGGATCATTGAGTCCAACTCCTGGCCCTGCACAGCACACCCCAGGAATCACACCTTGTGCCTGAGAGCGTTGTCCAAACACTCCTTGAACTCTGCCAGGCTTGAGGCTGTGAACACTTCCCTGGGGATCCTGTTCCAGTGCCCAACCACTCTCTGGGTGAAGAACATTTTAAGAACCTTTTCCTCATGTCCAGCCTAAACCTTCCTCATCTCAGCTCCGGGCCATTCCCTCAAGTCCTGTCACCGGTCACCAGAAGAGATCGGGACCTGCCCCTCCACTGTCCCTCGTGAAGGAGCTGCAGACCCCGATGAGGTCTGACCTCAGTCTGATCTTCTCCAGGCTGAACAGACCAAGTGACCTCAGCTGCTCCTCACACGGCTTCCCCTCCAGACCCTTCACCATCCTTGTGACCCTCCTTTGGACACTCTCTAATAGCTTAATGTTTTTTTTTATATTGTGGCACCCAAAACTGCCCACAATATTCAAGGTGAGGCCGCCCCAGTGCAGAGCAGAGCAGGCCAATCCCTCCCTTGCCCGGCTGGCGATGCTGGGCCTGATGCCCCCAGGACACGGGTGGCTCTCCTGGCTGCAGGGCACCGCTGGCTCATGTTCAGCTTGCCATCGACCAGGACCCCCAGGTCCCTTTCTGCAGCTGCTGTCCAGCCTCTCCTTCCCCAGTCCATGCACAGGACCAAGATTGCCCTATTCAAGGTGCAGAATCCGGCACTTGCCCTTGTTAAACTCCATACACTTGGTGATTGCCCATCTCTCTAATTTGTCGAGGTCTCTCTGCACGCATCGTACTAAAGCTTAATTTTTGAAGTGTATAATTTTAGTGCTATCTGAAACCCTGTTTTACATTATTTTCCAACAGTTGTCTGAACAATTCATCTCTTTTCTTGCCATAAATTCTAATGTTGTTCATGGTTTGTGCAATTCCTATGCAACCAGTCTTTGCTGCTAACGGGTATTAACAGTGCAGTACCCACAAAGCGGGGTATCAGTTCTTGTTTTCTTTGCTGTCAGTTCAGTTCAAAGCGTGTTGCTTTATTGTGTGGAAGATCCAGTCCATTTTTGTTGTCCAGCCACCATGGTGAGCATCATTCATTTGCTTCATGAAGTACTCAAGAGCTTCCTGCTCAGTTTTGTCCAATGCAAGGGTCTTTCGAATGTACGCAATATCATCAAAGGACTGCAGTTCTGGCATTCCCGAGCCAAGCATCATGGAGAAAAGATTGATGAAGAGATTGGCATGCTGCCGAATCGCTAGGTAAGCCTTATAACACATCTCCTGAAACCTGGAAGAGACCAGGGAAAAAAAGCTCAGTGCATTTCTCTACTGGATGCATACTACTGCTTCACCTCCAAAGCAGTTTTACAGGTAACCAGACACTAAAAAAGCAGACAGTCTTAGTCTAGTAAGAACACCATAATGTTGCTGAGAAGATGCACTCATTTTCCTACTTTATCTTCATTTGTGTAAGAATTAATAGTGGTCAGACTAACACAACAGCCAAAGACAGACTTTCTAGTCTTAAACCCCATCTGCAATTCATACAACTGTTCAACACAAATTTATGTGAGCTCACAGGGCCATTTTTGTCACTGCTACTGACATTTCAGATTTCAAAAGATATTTCCTGATACACTGCTAAAATCAGTGCTTTCCTGGTTATCTTCAGAGTTGCATTTCTCCTGTAGTTTTATGAAAGCAGCAGCTGTTGCTCCTTAGATACTCTAAAGAATGCACTGAAAACAGGGGCATTCACTATATCATACTGGATAAGAAATACCCAGGTTAAGGGAAAAAAAAGAAAAAAAGCTTCACTGCAGTGTTCAGACAGACACTATAATTCAAAATCTGTCTTCCCTTGCCATCAACATAATGAAATTAAGATTAAAATTGAAGCCTCTCAAAGACTGGATCGCTGGAAAGAGATACTAAGAATGACTACAGCACCAGATTTATTCCTTTACTGTTATTATTTTAAAGTTCTTTCTCAGCAGGTTCTGGCCATTGTCACAAACTACACAGGACAGCTGAAGAGCTGATACGAGAGCAGCTATAGGAGAGAGAAGTATGGCTGAATGACCAGCAAGGCTCTGATGCACACAACACCCAATATTTAAGAATTCTCAGTTGCTGCAGTTTTGCAATCTCAAGAGGATTTAAAGCGTTAAGTCAAAGAAATTTCAAATGTTTAAAAAATTATGATCTTTATTCACATGTATGCTGACCCTGCAAATTTCAAGTGAGATTTCACAGACCAAAGGTCATGTAAGTGCTAAGATTACCCACTGATTTACAAGTGGATGGCTGATCTTCAACTGAAGAATTAACACATACCCTCTGCAAGTCAATTAAAATACTACTTTTCAGTTAAAAGGTCTAATTATTAAAGGTCACTGGTAGTAAATTGCATTTTACGTACAAGACACTCTGGAGGTTAAATGCTTCAAAAGAAGGCTCACCTTTCAAACTCCCTCGTTTTGGTACATTCTTGGGCTCCTTTACTAATCACTATTAAGAAGTCTTGTGTTAAGACAAATGGCACACGCTCTCTTTTGTAACCAAATTTTTTCTTCTTGTGATCGAGGAAGTGCCCAAAGTCAATGTGAAACAGCTTGGAAAGACAGAAGGGTATTTTAAGATTAATAATTCTTTGTTTAAATGAAGTCGCAGTAAAATTGATCATTTACTTATAGTTCTAATAAGATTTTTTTTTTCAAAACAAACTTATACCAAAGTGAGGATGACCTCAGGGTATGGTTTTAGAAAAACATCTCTTACTTGTCCATCATCTTTGACCATGATGTTGCTGTTGTGGCGATCACCAATGCCCAGGATAAAGGTGGCAACACAGTAGCCAGCACAAGAACGTGTAAACAGGTCAATAGCTGCATCATACCTATTCAAACAAAAAAGGAGACACTTTCCTCAGATATTCTAATAACACGAAGTGCAAATTTTTCTTTTGCAGAAGAGCTACCCGGCAAACAAGGACAGGTAAAAAAGAAAACAAAAGCAAACCCAGATGGACATAATTATGGACATAATCTCCCACTTGATGAACTTTAGTTCTCTTGAAGTGTCCATCAAAAAGAAGCGTATGGACAAGAAAAGCAGGCGACAGGAAATCTCACATGTCTCCTTTGTTCTTGTCCTTGAGCCACTGGTGCAAGGTATGGCTGTTGAACTGCAGTGCTCCTTTTAAGCCTCCTTTACACTGAATCTGCATGATGGTGTGAGAGCTCCTCACGACCTCGATGAGTCCCACACAGTCACCGATCGACAAACAACCATAAGGCAACATCCTGAAAGACAAAGGTTCATTGTTTCCTTTTTCTTCCTTTGTAGAGAATGGTGGCAAGAGGTGGGAGAGGATGTATTTTTGCAGATTTCTGTATCTGGCTACTCTTTAAGACACGAGGAACTGTAATTCTACAAACTGTTCTTGGACAAAGGCTGAATTCTGCCACTCATTACAGTACTGGAGACAAAACTGTGACCCATGAGAGACAACACAGACCAATAGGTCCTTTTGTCTAGATAAGGAAATGACAACTGGGGATTTCTTGACAGTGCAGAGGCAGCTCCTTTGTCCCCACCTAAAAATGCACCACACAGCAAACACAAATTAGAAGGTGTAACCTGTCTAGGATCAGTTTTGCAGAAGCAGAACAGTTTATGCTGAATGCCCTGCAGCAGCTGCTGCACCCACAGACTGCCTGGAGGTGGAGAAGCTCGCAGACTGGGCAATACCTACTGTGTGGACTGAAGTGAAGACACCAACTACAAAGAGTCACTGCTCAGCAGGGCTGAGGGTTTGGCACCTTGTTCAAAGCCAAACCTACAGACACAATCACTTGGCCGCAGTGTGGCTACTGCGCCTTAGCTCTTGTATCCATTCCCGGTACGTAGCTCACTCAGACCCACTTGAATGGGACTTCAGTGTTTTTCAAAGACGATTTTGTTTATAAAATCTAGTAGTTTAGTTAACTGAAAAAATTAAATATTGCTCTAACATGCACAAAAATGTCTATTTATAGCATTTCAGTTATTACCCTTGGGAAAACAGAAGCAATCTCTGGGAACAAACCAATGCTAAAACCATTAAGATCAGCATTGCTTGGGAATAACCTCTAATGCTTACCGAAGATCAAGACCCTGATTTTGCCAGATGTTTTCCATAATTCGAATTATCTGAAGTGTCAGCATGTCCTGACGCAAGTCTGAAATAGTCAAAAACATAAAAACTGCAAATTTTGTAACACCAGAACCCTTGGTTAGATCTTACTTTCTTTTTCCCCCCAAAACTATGTCTAAATACGTCTAAAGGTAATGAGGTTTGCATAGTTTATGCAGGTTTTGTTTCCTCAGTAGAGAAAAGCAGGTTTTAAATAGTAAAAAATGAATATAAACTTGTGTTGGTGGTGATTTTAAAAACATACACTAAAACCAGGACAATGGAATCACAGTTTACATATCTGTAGTATCTTGAAGACATTTACAACTAAAAAGAACAAGTATTAAGTAGTATCATCTTCCACCTTGACAGACTGAGCATCTTAGAACATAAAATTTGTACTTGACTAAGATAAATACTTATTTGTCTATGCTTAATTTTTCTGGAAAAGAAAATGGCTTTACTCAGCTGATTTTTTTAATATATGTACTTTATATGCTTATAAAAAACACTAAGTAAAAGGTTAGGAAAATAAACAGGTATGTAGCTTTTGAATTACACTTATCTTTCCTTACCATCTCCATTTTTAAATATTATCTCATTGTTCTGAAATAACAATTCAGACATAATATCTGGGTTTTCCCAGTTCAACCACAGCGGCCTTTTTGCAGATGACATTATCCTGCACTCCTCAAGCCTAAAAGAGATAAGATTTCTATGAAATAGGCATAATTTGATTCTTATACCATGTTTCTCTAATACTACTAAGTTCTCCCTGTTTTGGTCAAACTCTGAACTAGCACAAAATTAAAGATGCAAGCTTTAACTGACAATCCACCATTTTTACTTTCAGACTCAAATTAGTAAGTGCTCTGTTAACCATTTGCTAACACCAACAGAAGAGTTGTGTTGTAAGGGAATATTGTAAATATTCCTTTGGCAGTATGAACTCCTGACAGCTGGAATAAGGACTGCAGCTCTTGGCACCTTAAAGGAACAGCCAAAGGTCATGTTGTTGTCTGATTTGTTAAACCATTAGACTGAAATGACTCTACTCTTTATGGATTACTCTGCTACAAATTCTATTCAGTGAACTTCGAAGATACTGACAGTTAATAAGCTCACAGTCAACCTCAACACTTTTATTGTTACTATTACTTAAGTATCAAAACTAGATACAATACCGAAGGTTTCCCAGTTGATGTGCAGGATTAAGAGGAGAGATAAAACCTTGCAAGGCATCCATAAAATCTGGCCGTCTCATTTGCTCAACAAGAAACTTCATCTGTACCTGATAAATAACCACATTCAGGTCTTGAGAACACATGTAATTGAAGGTATCAGATTTTAGCTTTGGTTTTCAAGCATTGCTTGGCACAGTTCCAAAGTAAGTAACTTTGCTCAGCTACATATTACACAAATTGAAACCTTTAACTTCAGTTCTAGTGCCTTGAGAGCTAGGCATGGGCATTGCAGAGAAAACACTGCAGGTCCTCGGACAACACACCACCTGCTGAAGTTAGCATTTACACTTCCCTCCTTCATCAAAAAGAACAGTTTTAAGTAGTTCCTGTGACTCAACAGCAATAGTTTTGATATAAGGACAGCTTTTGATACCTTCTGGGTCTCATCCTTTTTTTCCTGCTTGAGAATATCTGTGAGGTTAATCAACTTCTCCATAGCCTCCACCTGCCTGCTCAGATGCTTCAGGTACATTCCACACGCTCGACAGTAGGACTCCAGAAGTAAACCAAACCTCTGACTGACGGTTTTGTTGTGCATTTCAGACCTACACAGAGAGGAAGAACAGTTACAGCTTAGAGACAAGACCATTTAGAGGTGCCAAAAATGAAGCTATACTTGTGACATCTTCATACAGTCCTAAAATAAATCCCCTCAAACAATCCCCTCCCTTATCCTTGATGACACCAAGGCAAGTAGAAAACTGAGAGCACAACAAAGATGCTTTGCTTCTATTTCTGTGTCTGATTACACCAGCTTAGAACGGAATTTTTAGGTGACCTCTAGCTACAGCCCACTATGTGGTAGACTGAGCTATCAAGTTCTATAACAAGCCTTTAATAAGGAAGTAAAAATGAAGTTTTTCTAGTCTTTTTCAAAGCTTTGTCTTGTTGAACTGGGTGGCTTTCTTTAGGCCTTATATATTTGTAAAGTTTTCTGGAAAAACTCAGGCAGCTAACAATATGGGAGGCTTTCAGCATTCTCAGACCACCTTGTTTTTAGAATAATCATCACTAGATAAAAAGAAGTACAAGTCTAAGTACTACTAAGAAGCTTTTGAAACTGAAAGGCATGAATTCTACCACTGAACTATGTATTCAAACTCTTAACCAACATAACGCAATCTTTATTTTAAGTGGTAATATTTTTCAAAAAAAGGACATTTAGTATGTCAAACCTTGAGGATAACTAATTGTTTACAGCTAATAGGAAGCCCACCACCCCTGAACATGACATTAAGCTTACTTTAAATGCCAAAAGAAGAAGTGTCCTATCCTTTGATTGGTCAGTGCCTTCTTGAGTAAAAATCTCACAAGCTGGTTATCTAAATACTGCTCATACTTCAGAACCTAGTTAAGGATAAAGAAAAATTTAAAAAAATCAGATGCAGTTACTATTTCTATGAACAATATACAGATTAAAGGCAGTTAAATAAAAAGCCATCTATGTTTCACATTTTTTTTCCTCTGGAATGACTGATCTTGGTATTAATATTTGCATGTGTTAGGCTTTGAACAATATATGCCAACTGTGCACTGGCTGCCTCTATTTCAGGAACTTACCATCTGATGCTTGCTTTACTGTTACCAAATATTTTAGCCTCAATTTGCTCAAAATTTTGAGAAGATGCTTCTGCTCATCCTTTCCCATATGTTAGGACAGCTGAAATAGCTGCCTGTTCCAGTTGGTAGAACAGTTTTGCATCTCTGCAGAATTCTGGCATTTAGTACCAACAAGCAAAACCACAGCACCACAGAAAAATTAACATTTCATCCCCTCCTAAATAATCCGCAAAGCGAACACTCTTTCGATGACCTCTTTTTCACAACAACTTAACTTTTGACGTGTTCTAAGCCTCTGTGATCATTGAATATACACAAGACAACAAGCATGCCAAAATATGTTCAATACCTGTACCAGCTGGATTAGATACTGAGACAGTTTGTCATCTGTCAAGGACTTCTCCAGACAGCGAACCGCAAAAGCTCGCACCATTGGGTCTGGGTAATTGCAGTCCAGGAGCTCCATTGCCTGCTCTGGCTTGATTGAGGGCCAGTCCTTTACCAAACAGTACATCTGTGGGCAAGAAGTCCAAGCAGGTTACCTCTTTGCACTGGTTAGGAAGAAGCTGTAACACACAGCCGCTAGAAGGTATTGTCAGACACAAACTACATCTGAGAGACTTGCTGGTCCTCTCAATCAACAATCTGATATCAGTTGCCTGTTGAATTTGTTGTTTTATCCACTCTAGAAAGAATGAAAACAAAACCTCACATTTAACTGTAACTGACAAGTTGGCAGCATAAGAGGGATTCAAGTAGTGCCAGCAAGAGGAAGTCTTAAAGACCCAGGCTGAGCTAAAGAACAAGAACTGTGGACCAGACACCTGTCAGTCATAGTGGCAACTCCAACTATCCATTCTATGTTATCATGCACACATAACTTGTTTTTAACTTCTAGAAGTTTTCTTTAAAATAGCATATTTTAAAGCTTCTTCAAAACTTCACACTTCTTCAGTGCTTTATGTTACCTGGGCCACTTCATCTCTAGAATTCCACTTGACAGACAAAAGTAATTTGGGCAGAATTTCTGGAGTATTCACGCAATAGTGTCTGCAAAAGAGGAAAAAGCTGCATGTACAAAACAACACTTTTGCATGGATAACCATCAACTGTGTCCCCACAGCCTTGCACCTTTTTCTTCCTTTGTCAGGAAGGTTCTGTCAGGATCCACCCATGCAGATAAAAGTGCAGTAATAAGGAAAATGGGAACTCATTCAACAACTTACTTTCCTCCACAGGATTACATCCAAACCACACAGTGCAGAATGCTTTACAAGCCTTGTCTGAAACACCCAACTCCACAGCACGGAAGAAAAGGGAGCAAAACCCATGACAAATTTGGAATGAGTGGGGTGATGTTTGATTATGCCAAGAAGGGATTTTCTTTGGTTTGGTTTTTGATTTGCAGTACCTGTGTCTCCAGAGGAAGTCCTTCTCTTGCTCAGTGATTTCAGACAAAGGGTCTCGGGTACAAATGGCTCGCAGTTGCTCCTTGTCACTCTCTGTTAGTTCACTATCCCGAGCTATTCTGTTACTCTGCAGAGACAGTGGCACATTAGCTGTCCACACAACTCCTTCTACTGCCAAACCACACACATGAAATACGGTATTCTAACAGCACAGCAACCACTACAGCCTAGGTCACACAATACTATCTTGCTGTATCCACTTGTAACTGAGAGCTTAAAATTTAGAAAGAAGATGAAAGGCTAGGCCTTTGATCTCTACAACTGCCTTTAGCCACTGCCGGCACAAGAAGAGGTACATTTCAACTAAATCAGCTGTGTGGAGAAATAGCAGCAGTTGACGTCTGATGAATGACACAATGCAGCCCAAAGTGAAACTGGTCATTTCTGACCCCAGCTTGAGATTGCTGAGGGCTGCTGAAAGGAGTGAAAAAGATTCAGAACTGAAAAAGCAGAACATGGAGGATGAAAATATGTAAAGAAGGGGTAGAATGCTGTAGAAAAGCCTGAGTAACAGGAAGACTGGAAGATATTAAATCGCTATTAGTCTAAGACATTCCCCAAAAAGCACAGTAAACAAAACTGCTACAAGCAGACATTTATTTTGTTTAAGACTTCTTTTATTAAAGACAGTTTAGAACAATGGCAGAGGTATTGGAACAGCTTCTACTTGATTTTTTTACAGCTCATGTGCCAAGTTCCTTTTTGTTCCTGTACTTTCCATTTCTTAGTTTGCTTAATTTGCTTGTCACAAAGCAACATATGAAATGAGGCTGTTTCTGAGGCTTTGCCTACAGAATCAATTGCACTGAAAAGAAAGGGAAATCTTAAGCAGCTTGTATTGCTGACTTTAGTCTGAAATACAACTGCAATAAGCATTTAAGATAAAGAAGCTATCCCAAATATTGTACAGGAGTTGAACAGCATTTTTGCAGTGAACAAAGTAAGCAACAAGAGGATTTTGGCAGACAAGGGGGGGCTGAAAGAAAAGCAGCATGAACAATGAAAGTGAGACCAAAGCAGTGACATACAGTTTGTTTCCCTGCCAACATTACCACTGATGTAAATAGGCTTTTCCATATTTAACCACTTTGACCTTATTCTAAAAAACCCAGAAGATAATAATTTGAGACCTTATTCCACCTTCACTTTTTTTTAATTAAATTGTAAAATCACTACATTGTCTGTGAAGTGACTTTATCCTCCTCACCATTTTTTATTTTTGCCAGATGGAACAAAACAATGAGCTGAGCATACAGAAGCCCAGGTAAGAGGCTGGGGAAGGTTATTTACCAAGAAGACAGCTGTCCTTAAGCATTTATTAAGAGCCCTGCTCAGTCACAGCATAAGCAGCAGAAATGCTACTCTGCGATGGACATCCTGGTGAGTATCAAGAGGAATCAAATGCCCAGAACCTGTTGTTCAGGATACACTGGGACAGGACTGCTATAAATAAGCCCAGAATTCCCACACTGGAAGCTCCGTGCCACCCACGCGCTCTCCGGCACAGCCAAACTCCCCGCACGAGGCTCTTCTTCACACGGACCACCGAGCTCTCTTGGGCAAACTCAAGGCTTTGAACCAGCCTCCAAAAGAAAGTGTAAACCACACCAACTAATTTCACTGCCTTGGCTTTAAATAGAGAGCATTTTTAGCTTTACTGCTTTTCTGTTTTCACTTCTTTTAATCATCCAAGTGCTTTGAAGAAAGCTCCAAACCTCACCAAAAGCCAATTGCAATGCGCAAGTTCTGTTTGTGGAAGAAGGGAGATAAAGGACTACACCCATGTGTATGTCCATCAATTCCCTTAAAATTCCCTCAAAATTCCCTGTACTTGTGATCATAACTAGCCCATAAAACAGACAGAAAAGAGTTCTAAGCAAGTCTGGGTTACACAGGAAAGCCTACCTGTAAACATGTAACTGCAACAAAGAAAAACACTATCATTGAAGGAGAATTGCACCTTTTGAAAAGTTAAACTAAGTAGTTTAACACTCGATTTAGTGGTATAAAAGTGTCAAAACACAGTAAAACAGTTTCTCTTTGGAGTGTTTTGGTTGGTCAGTGAAGCATTAGGTCACCCTACTGGTAATATAAAGAAAGGAGAATATATCGCCCATTTTACCAAATGCACAACTATAATCTGATTTTTTGATTTTACAATAAAGGAGGATGTAAAAAAAAATAGTTTTGTCACTGATACACTCAGTAAAATAAAGCAGTAAATAATACTTTCATATTTGAATAGCTGATCCTGGAGGGGGAGTTTGCCTTACCTGCCCTGCATAGCTGTAGTTGAATCCCAGTTCCCGTGAAATTGTCCAGTTTGCATGTTCTTCAATCACTGTCATATCTGGAAACTTTACAGGGTTGCTAAACCAATCAAATTCCAGCTCTAAGCATGGAGTTTCCTAGGTCAAGGGAATTCAAATTACTTTTTCTGCTGAATGACAGCAACTAGAATACAGCATATTTTGAAAATGTACTCTTAAGGGGGAAGCTGGCATGCAAATACCTTATTTGGATTTGATCCAGTAACACCAATAGGATTCAACAAATCCTCCAGCCCATGAGGTACTGCCCAAAGATTCAAAGCCATTTTCCCAGATACAAGAGTGTCTGTGTAATCGAACATGTTTATATTTCCCCAAGCCAATGGACAGTGCTCCTTAAAGAGATTAAAATACGACTTTTTTCAGTGTCATCTACGGATTACTGCAGAGCGAGTCAGGAGAAACAACATTTTCACCCCAGATCAAGTAGTTACATTCCCAGATTAGCAGAAAGCAAGTTGTGGAAGCTGTACCATGTTTTTCTACAAATGGCTGTCATGGCAGTCCTTTAACAAAATGATAGCAAAAGAATTGTAAACACATGCACACATCTTCCTCACACCAGAATAAGTCAGGATGATGGAAAAAGTTTTTTTGACAAAGAGACTTTTTATCACGTCCTGTAGTGACAACGCAAGGGGCAGCAGCTTTAAACTTGAGGCCAGTACTTTCAGATTGGACAAGAGAAACAGATTTTTTTTATGATAAGAGTAGTCAGACACTGGCACGGGATGCCCAGAGAAGCTGTGGCTGCCCCATCCCTGGAAGTGTTCAAGACCCGGTTGGATGGGGCTTGGAGCAAACTGGGATAGTGGAAAGGGAGTGGAACTGGACGATCCTTGAGGATCCCTTCTAACCCAAATCATTCTGTAAGGTTCACAAACCTGCTCGTAGACAAACACCCTATATATTACCTGTGACACACACTCAAATCCACAAAGTAATGATGCTCCTGGCTAAAATTAAATGTTGCATGTAGATTCCTAAAAATTACTATTTGAGATCTTGCACCAAATGCGAAAGAAATACAAATTTTCTTTACTTGAAAATTCAACTCTAAAGGTACAAATATTGGTCTTTAAAAATAAATAGGTTAGTAACATGGGTTTAGAAGCACTTCCACCTCAAAACACTAACACTGGTCTTTGTGTCTGGCAATGCAGCATAGGCATGATTTACAGTGCTGAACTGATAAGCTTTTTATCTGTGTTGTTTAATTTCCAAACACAAAAAAAAAAACAGAAGAAAAGAAACGCCCCTATTTAAATCAGATTCAAATCACACAACTGCACTAAGACTCATTGCCAGGACAGCATTTACCAAATATCTTCCCAAACTTGATTTAGGGAGCTTTGGCTCATTAGTGCAATAAATCCATGAGGGTTTTTACCTCCTTAGCACCCTTCCGGCCTTTAACAGAGCAGATGGAAAGGCAGAGCCGAGCAGCACGTGGGAGGTCAGGAATGTACATGTCATACAACAGCCATTCATTCCACCTGAAAGATTCAAAAGGCAGAATTAAACCAGGTTAAAGGAGATGACATCATTCACTCCACCAAAAGGCATTTGTTATACTCCTGAACTGTGTATTTGCATACAGAGCACACTTTCTTACTGAAAAAGAGTCTCCACATATGCATTTGACCACATTCACTGCTTTTGGGAACGGAAACTTCCCCAGTTGCCTTCTAGCCCCAACACTGTTTAAAAAGTCATGTTAGGTTCAATTCCTGCAACCTAAAGATAATGGATTTGCATATATGCTACATTGATGTAAGGTTTAGCTGCTGAAACAGTTTTCCCTACAGGAGAAAAAGGCAACTGGGAAAAAGAGCTTTCAAAACCAAACTAAACTTGAACTGTTGGAACATAAAAAGATATCTGCAAGATGGGGATAGAACGTGGAAATCCAAAGCAATATTCCTAAGTCAAATATTTTTCTATTTACTATAGTTATAATAGCACAGATCGGTTCTACAGGAATAGTTTGATTTTGTTTTCATGAGCTTCTCTGAGCAGAATTTCTCACTCAGCTGGTTGAACTGGGCTTTTGAAGAGGAACTTCTGAATCCAGTTTTTTCCCCTAAGCGGATTGTCATACAGAATTTTCTCAGTTGAAAGCGACAGCAGCTTCCAAGGACAGCATTAATTTTTCAATGTATCTGTAGCTACTGAAAGCAATTTTTTCAAAGAAATAACTGTGAAAGCCCTTCTATAAGAATAAAGAAATTGGCAGATAAACTTAAATTCACTTTTCTTATGTGGTCATTTCATATAATACAGCTCTGTGTGACCATATCCATGATTTCAAGGCATAACCTTCACCATCTTTCCAAGATTTTCTCTCTAAAATAGTTTAAACTATCAGTTCAAGTACAGCTGTATTCGGGGCAACTCAGGAGGAGAGCCTATTTTTCACCAACTACGTATATTATTAGTCTTTTAATTATAAAACCTAATCATATTCGTAAAAAATGTACAGATAAAAATAAGAGTTTCAAAAATTATTACTGAAGACATGAAGCCAGAAAATGCAAGCAAAGAATCATTTCTGCACACATACTTTGCATCTAATCTTAGGAGGTGCTGAAATTTCACACCTCTTCATTAGTTAAAGTTATGAGAACAGGTGGCTACAAGATGTCCCCAATGTTTATATATGCTCATATAAAACTTCTTGTTGCACTTGTAAGTTCAGGTGATTTCTTTTTCCAGGTAATATTGATGGTTTGCCAAACATCCTGAAAATAATCAGCCCAGATCTGTCAGTCACTTCCATGTCAGCAGGTGAGACCTCCTCTCCACATTCCGTGGTTCTCCTTCAGAAGGAACCCCACCAAAAGCAATCTGCAGGTTCCAGGACATCACACTGCCTCATTCTGAAACTGAAATCTGGACCTGCAACTGCAACATCTGCTGCTGGTCCACAGTCGAAACCTGAGCTCAGCCGCCTAGAGCTCTGCTGATTTCCCAGTATTAATGTGTGGATGATGAATTATATTTTACATATATATATATGAATTATATTGGTGTTTCAGCAATGCAAACACACGTGTAGAACAGATCTGTTCAGTAAAGAAACTACACTATGTGCAAGACAAAATGCAGGTGTTTGAATCAAATTAATGCTATTTATATATACAAGGTTATGTAATATATTTTTGCAAAACTTAAGGTAAAGGATTCCTAGCAAGGGGCTCTACCTGACTAATGGCTAAGTTGAGCCTTTACTCCTTCAGTGCTATCATTTATGATGCCCTGAAAGTCAGGTTTTCTACAGTCACTCAGGTATTCATCTTACCTGGGATTAGAACAAGGTACCCTCTGAGTATTCACATTGTCACACAAAGGTTCCCCTCCATGGTAGATACCTGTTCTAACATAGATCTGAAAACAACATTCATATTAGGCTTTGAAATGTTACTATAAACAAATTTTTTCATTGCCATCAACACATACCATGATTATAACACATTATCCTTTCATTTTCAGCAAGTGAAAAACAAAAACAAAACTGAAAACCAAATAGCCCCACCACTCTCCAGCCCAAATGAATTCATGCTCTGTCAGGTGTGAAGCACATTATATAAGATAGCCTTCTAGAAAAAGTGTTTTGGTCTTTTTCCTCATTAATTGCAAAACTAGTTCTTAAAAAATACAGTAACAAACTTGAAATGAACACTAAAAAACGCCCCTGGAATTTATTCTCAATTCTTCCTGTGCCAAGCTATTGTGAAAGGAATTCCAAGGAAAGAGAGCCAGGGTTGTCGATGTCCTCAATGGGATTGAACCCTACACCTGCCTTTTGCCCCCTATCACTCCACGCCTTTATTTTCATACACAAAGATAGCATCCCCTCATCAAAAGCACTCTCAGTTACTGTAATACATTCTTAAACATAATTACTTAGAAGACAAATAACTACATGTTCTTTTTTTTCTATCCCCTACATACTCTGCTGAAGTGCTATGCAAACTGAGTCCTGCTCCTACCAGGCAGAATTACAACTATTAGCTAATTACAACTCACAGTTTTTAAGCAGTATAGAAAAGTTTCCAGATGCTAAAACATGGGTGTGTTATGCTCCAATTTAAGTAAAAGAGTGGTATCATTTTCTAACATGTTAAATAACAACTCTTCTCCAATGTCAACACAGAACAGAACACTCAGGAGGGAAACTGTGAGCTGCTGAAAAGCCACATGTGGTGCCATACCTTGTCTATGTCTCTAATGTTCACATTTACATAGGTTGCACAGAGGATCCTTATTCTGAGAGCACTGTTTATAGTCCAGAGGGATTTGGTTGTAGCTTCTCCATTCATGTAGGGCGTGGCTGTGGAGATACGCCTGGAGTAGGATGGCATGGTGAAGGTGTCCAGGGGCAGCTGGGTGTACAGGCTCTCCTTGGCCATCAGCATCAGGTTGGGCATGCGGCCAAGCATGATACAGCTCCTTATGTACTGCAAGGAAACAACCAAAATGCTGTGTCTTTTCAAAGCCTACACCCTTGGTAATGGAAACCTAAAGATACTCAGGAAGACAGAAAAGTCAAAGTGTATTGAAAGAGCTTCTCGTGTCCTGCATGCACACCCTGTACAGCAGTAACAGGTACAGCATCCAGCAGTTTGAACACGTGGCTGGGTAGGGTCACACAGCCACACTTCATGGTTTTGAGATGTGAACATCTACAACAATGGAAGGCTGAACTGGAGAGAGAGAAGGGAGCTGACAAAAACACCAGCTGGGTTTCTTGCAGAGCTCCTTAGCCCCAGCACAGCACAGAGCAGACGGATCTGGGCTGTTCCTGGAAGCCATGGAGCTGTTTTGGAACAGCAGGGGCTGTACTAGCCTGCAGAGCAGCACAGGTGACTGATAGTGCCAGTCCCAGGAAGGGAGCACAAGGTGAGCAGCACACACACTCAGTTTTGGTTCAGCTGTGCTCATTACCTCACGCTCAGCACTGATCCTGACACACTTCACCTGTCCATTCAGGTCTGAGTGCTGAGAGCATTTAGTCTGGCAACACTACCACAAAATACAGTGTGTTAGGACAGGTCCAGCCTGGAGTTAATGAGCAAGCTCTGCTGGGGCACAGCAAAGGCAGAGCAGATGCTTCTGAAGAAACCACGCTAGATCAAATAGGTCTGGTGTTTGATCTTCAGATGACTCTGCAAAATTATTCATGTATGCCTGCACTTGTTCCCCAGCTCCCAGACTATAGAGATACTTTTGCCATTATTCAGGATCCCCCACCCCTCCTTCTCTCCTTCACTGCTCTGAAGATCAGATTGTCAACCATTTTAGCTGAAGGAATAGGAGCTGTTTATTACAACAATACATTCCTCTAAGAGGAAGCAGCAGCAGCCTGTCAGAAAATCTACAGGGTAACGTTGTTGTCTGCTCCAGAGAGGGCTGCTCAGGTGCTCTTCTGTCCCATGTTCTGTC
The DNA here is from genome assembly GCA_013398955.1 of Callaeas wilsoni. Taxonomy (NCBI): domain Eukaryota; kingdom Metazoa; phylum Chordata; class Aves; order Passeriformes; family Callaeidae; genus Callaeas; species Callaeas wilsoni. The sequence goes on along the minus strand of VWPU01001766.1, from coordinate 20,289 downwards.
TCACACTCCCAGCACTAACAAATCCAGGCAGTGAAGGACAGACAGACAGAAGGAAGGCCCAGCAATGATTTCTGTAGTGCTGGAAGTCTACATTTTTTATCTTATTAAAGTAATGATAAAGCTGTAACAGGAAAACAGTTTTCTCTTTTACCCCCCCTTTAGGACAGGATTTACAGCAGCAATGACTGTTTCATAATTTACAATTTGATCAAATTTCCTGTTTCATTACATCAGCACCATTCAAATACAGCTCATCTCTTGCCATCAAAAATCTAGGTCTTTTCTGAAAGAACCTACCTCTGATTTGGCACTAACGTTAGAGGGAAACATTCAAAGAAGAAAAATTACACGAGTGATACAAATTCTAGTTCAAACTACCTTTTATCCCCCCTCTTCCTTCTGAAGTACATGGATTAGCCAATTTGTTTAAAGGTGCACACACTGTAATTTCGTATGGTTTGGATTAATTTAATGAAAAAGACAGACCCACTCCTGATTGTTTTTCTCCCCCAAACAATCTTGGATTATTTTAGTGTAGTTCAAAAGAAATCCTTTATGTTACTCACCTTATACTGGCTCAGTGGACATTTTTCTAGCAAGTATTCATCACAGCCACACACTTTTAGAATATATTTGCCCTGGTACTCCAAGACACAAAGTTTCAGTTGTTCAGATGACAGCAACATACTTCGAGTTTTCTTCCTAATTGCTTCAGCAATAACTTGCTCAGGCACACAGTCATGATTGATTTTTAGGGTGTATTTCTGCTTATCATTGTTTGGTGAGACTATTACCCAAATCACCACTATAATTTGCCCTGGAATAAATGTAAAATAATGTCAGGCCTATCATTTTCAATGCAGTTTCTAAACAAAAAGCACAAATCCAAAATAACCCCCGAATCAAAAAAGTCCCACGCCTCCCCAACATAGAGATTTGCTTTCAGTATTAAAAGACGATGTAAAAAAGATTCATTGCCCAAACTAAGACAGGGTTTATAACTTCTGTAAGGAACTAGAGGCATTAAGTTTATTTCTGACTCTAGTGGAAATTCAAACTTTTAGCCCTGAGGTTAAGAATATTTTTATTAAGTGAATACTACTGACTATTTGGCCTTCGAGAAAACAGCAGTAACTCTTTCATATTTGAAGACTGCAAGGTAGCTCAGTGATTCAGCATCATTTAATTCCAGATATCTGAATGCCATAGAAAACTGAAAAGCCAACAAGCTGTTCCCACCCACTAAAAAAGTCACCTCTATTTACTGAGTTGTATTTCAAGATTCAATTACAATAGCGCAATTTTCAATATCCTTTTGAATGTAGAGTCCATGAAGAAAATTATTCTGAATAACTTAAGGTGTAAGATATTGCTGCAGTGCACTAAATACAGCACATAAAACAGTGATCTGCCTAAGTCAACAGCTCTACTCTTTGACTTCAAACACTGAAAATACGTTATGTTTCTGCTGTAAATATTGCCCTTACCTTTGTCTAGTTTGTTGTATATGTGTTTGGGGAGTTCAGCTGAGGACTCTACATTTGGAGGATAGACATACAGTGCTCTGCTGTGTGGTGCATTGGCATCTCGAAGATCCACGGCTTCTTTACAGACATTAAGAATGTTTCTTCTGAAGTCTTGTACTTCTGGATCCTTGACCATGTCAAACTCACAGACAGGCATGCCAATAGCAAAACCTACAGCATTGGAGCAGCATGAGGAAATAATTGTAACTGACAAGTAGAGCTAAAGATTTCTTCAATCAGTCACAAAAAAAGCTGACTTTAAGCAAAACACAGCCTAAAATATTTGCTGGCTTCTACTTGTATACGTAATTGTTTTATATCATTCAAGAACTACATAGTTCCAAAGTTAAGTGCACTCAGCAGACACAGAAAAGGTTAGAAAACAGGGGTACATTCACAGAAGTTCCTGGAAACCTTAAATCACTGCTCTCACAGCCAACATCCCTCCTGGAGGAAAAGGACCAGGACTAAAGTTCCTCTGAAGTCAGCACAGAATTTCCTAAGGGGACCAGAGGAGCTGTGAAATCTGAATTTTTCTCAAAGCCTGGCAGGATTATTGGGAGCTATTAGGACCATAATCAACTTTGCTTATAACTGAAAGACAGCTATTAAGTTTTTTTTAATGACCTACATTATTTAAGAACTGCAATGAGCACTCCAAAAGACACAGATTCATAGCTCTTTGACACACATTCATATAATAACAGTGCATTTCTTTCAGGTCCTCAGTCTCAGATGCAATTCCATTTACTTTAATGAGATTACTTGGATAAATCATCATTTATGCATGAGTGTTCAAATGGAAACTTTCAATTGTCGTGTTGCATGGTTACCTAACCACTGCTCTCCTCAAGTCCTGAACACGTCGAGCTTTACAAAACAGAAGTAATTTACTTATGATGCATTCGTCACAGTTAAATCATTTAACAATTAGAAGTACCTCAGAACAAGTATTTCCAGTTGACAAGTCTCTGCCACTGCAGTACACATTTATTAGCAATGAAACAGGAGTGGGTATGTTTGTACTGCCTCAATTTAATACTTAACCAAGATGTTGGAACAAATGCCAGATTCCCTGTGCTTCCTCAATGGATCATGGAAAATTATAAGCTACTCCAGAGATAATTCAAAACACCACAATTTGTCTCCCCTTTGCCTCTCCAACCTCAGGTGGTTTTTTCCCTCCTCCTCCTACGCTCTTTTGTCAGAAGGGGGAAGAGGAAGGGTGAAAAAATCTCATTTCTGAAATCTGACTTTGTAAGCAAGCTAGAGCAGTATTAAAATGTGTGTCAACAAGTGTGGTTTAAGATTTGTAGTTAAACCTAGAATTTACAATTCTGTAAACTCCAAAATAAATTATAACTGACTTCCCAAACAATAGGACAGGTGTCGCTCTGAATCAATATGAAATCTTGCTAATAAAAAATGGACAAATAAAATTTGTTTAGCAAATTAGCAAATATCTTGCTAATAAAAAATGCCTCTAACCCAGAGGCAACTACAAATACATTTTAGAAAGCCAAGGTGAACGAAACAGATCAGAAAAAAGCAGTTTAACTCACTGATCATAAATATTGGCTCTACTATGATCGTCACTTTGGACATTTGATGCAACAACTGGCAGTTATGAAACATGACGGATACAGGTGACAAACACTACCCATTTCAATTCTTTATACTTCAAAGAGGATAATCAGTTAAACAGATTATGTTTTAAAAAAAAGATAATCTCACCTATTTCTCTATTAAGAATCTTTTCTTCTCTGTTACCTACTGGTTCAATAACTTTTAGGAAAGGCTGAAAGAGTCGCAGGTCACAAAGCCTCCGCGTTTCATCAAAAAACTCTTCTCTCTCTGCTTCTTGCGTAACACTTACAAAAATGTAAGAAGATTCATCTTGAAGGAGCTGATAGAGAGGGTACTTCCTTGCTTCTTTAAAGAGTTCATGTTTAATAGTCAGTAAGGTGGCCTCACGGAGGCATTCCAGAGTCACTATCATTCCATTTGGGAGGAGACACTCCACCAGGATCCGGGGGGGCATCAAGTGGATGCCCCATAGTTCGCCGGAAGACGGCCGTGGAGGCATTTTTAAGTCTTGGGGTAACTTTGTACTTCAAGCTTCTCAAGCAGTGATTCGTACGTGTAAACCTGAGTGAAAATCAGAAATTTAAATGTCAAAATTTAAAATACAAACATCACCAGGAACTTCAGATAAAATGGTTCAAATGCCGCTTATAATTGTAGATGCATATTCATGGCTGTATTTTACATTTATAAAACAGACTTGATAAAACTAAGCATAAGAACTTGATTTTGAATCTAAATATCTACTCAAACAAAACAGTTAATAGAATCACACTAGTTTAGAAAAAATGCCAATATACATATAGTCTTAAAAATAGAAGGTTTTTTTTATCTGAACATTTAATTCATGAACAGAACACTTCATTAGCGGGGAGATGAAAATATCTAACACTCAAATTATTGCAGAAATTTTTAACCAAATCTCAAGCCAAGTTCTCCACAGTTTGAATTTGGAAAGTGAAGCATTTATTATCATTTGGATGATACAAACCATCAGCTCTTTTAAGTTTAACTAAACCAATGCTTCCACATTTAATTTTTTTTTTCTCATCTCAAACCTCTAAAGTATTCAAACAACACTTACATAATAGTTATAAATATTTACTAAAAGCTGTAAACTTAATTTTAAGAATCCATGTACACACAAGACTGTAGCTGTTTCAGATCAGTATAAGCTACTTACACCAACAACAAACCCTCTTTTCCATGAATGAGACAGAAGAATTGAACCCCACTAACGCTTTGTAGTTGGGCTTGTTTTATTTAGCGCCAATGCCCTGTTCCAGTTCCCTTTGGCAGCTGCATGAATGTCTCTGCCAAGCCAAAGGAAAGGAGGGGGACACGTGTGACCTTCTATCTGTGCTGCTCATGCCATCTTAGAGCAGAGGAAATGAGTATGAGAAAGAGAGAAAATGAGAATGGCACAGAGTATGAGAAAACCAGAATCTGGACAGAGTAGAGATGTTTTACAGCCCAGTGGGTGAGGGGAGATGCCAAGGAGAGAGCAGAACTACATGGCAGGCACTCAGTGATACTTCACCAATAAATGCTCCTAATCCCTACCTATTTTTAATTTCCTTAACCAGAGGCAATATTTGTGTATTTGCAAAAGAAATCCAGTTTGTTCAGAATGTTTTCACACGCAAACTGTTGGCATCCTGTGACAAGACTGAAGAACACTTCATGTTACAAATATTTGGTCTTCTCCTACTAGAACCCTGATACTTTAACCCAGTATCCTGGATTTTTCTGTAATGAAACCAAGTTGCTTATCTTCACATCCATTGCTCTTAATTTTGGAGAGATCCATCACAGAATCATAGAACGTTAAAGGTAGGAAGGGGCCTTAAAGACCACCTCATTCCAACTCCCCTGCCATGGGCAGGAACACTTTCCACTATCCCAGGGTGCTCCCAGCCCTGTCCAACCTGGCCTTGGACACTTCCAGAGATGGAGCAGCCCCAGCTTCTCTGGGCAGCCCGTGCCAGGGCCTCACCTTCCTTCACAGTCAACAATTTCTTCCTAACATCTACCTAGCCTGAATTTACCCTCATTCAGTTTGTACCCATTACTCCTTGTCCTATCACTACAGTCACAAACTCTCTTAGGATGCCCCAGTTTTCTCAGTTTTCTTAATAACAGAAAGGAAGGGAAACCCACAAACCAACAGCTTCACATCTTTCCTGTTGGATCAACTTCCTGAAAGCTCTCACTGTGGAAAAGCAATGGATACTATGCTTGCCCTCTGCTCAGCAAATTTTAAAAACACGTATTTATATAAAAACATATATTTCTGTATATATTAATTATGTATATATAAAATTAATATATAACATTTTTATATAAGTAAAAAAATAAAGTGATCCTCCCTGCTGCATTAGCATTTCTTTCCTAAAGTTTTCTTCTTCCAAGTACATCCAGTACCTGCTCTTGCCACACTTCGGTTCTTACAAAGAAACATTAGAATGAAAATGATGTTTTCCCAAATCCACTGCTTCCTAAGCAACTCTGAGTAGCAATAGGGTTGTCTTTTTTAATCCCTCCTTTGTAGTCGTAGTTTGGGCTTTTAAAAATATCCACGAAAGTTCTGAAGTGCCACTGCAGATTTAGAAAAATGCTTTTCCACTAACACCTCATGCATATTTAGAAAAGCTTTGCAACTGACTTCTTTTTAAGAAAGAGCTTAAAGAAGCTGTTTTATTTCCCTCATCATTGTAATAGCCTCAGTGAGCGGATGCTGAAATGGAAAGCTCTCAGCACGCACAGTGTATTTACAGAGACAAACTTGGGAAGCTTACCAATTACAAAACACCAGCAGTGAACCCAAATAACACCATTTAGAGTAACTTGGAGGGTTCCAAACCACGGATAACTATCCTCAGCTCACAGATAAAAAGAAATACACAAGTTAAATGGCATCTTTTTGATCAGGCGAAGCATGAGTGAGGCTCTCTCTCCCTATCACTGAATCACATGCCTATTTACATTTCTTAACTGCAAACACAGGCAGAAGCACATCAGTGTTACGGCATAAACCAGCACGAAGCCCCCAGAAAAACAAGAATATGCAGTTTTATGAGCTTTCCTGTCCACACACACACAGTGATAGTATAGATAGACTGCAACCAAATTAAATATTCACAACGCAGACTGAGTTTGTACCAGCAACCTTTTAATTTCAGTTCCACCATCCTGCTGAGGCTCCTCTGAACTGTGAGAGCCCATTTTCGCCCTGCCCAAGGCGCGCGTTCTCACTCCTCATCCTGCTGGCGCTGCGGCTCCCTGAGCCAGCTGGTTACGGGTCAGATGGATGGAGGAGGCAGAGAACAACTCACTTCCCTTTCTTGTGCTGCCTTCTGTTGCTTCAGCTCCTTCCTGAGATCCCCAGGGAGTCAGCCTAACGCAGGTCTGCACTGGGGGGCTCCCTGACTGCAGCAGTGCTGGGCAAGAGCAGCTGACAGGACAGTGCCTCGTTCCACTGCAAGTTTTCCTCCCTCCCCACCAGCAACTACCAACAAAGAAACAGAGGCAGGAGTGGGGGACACACACACATCAAAAATGTAAATCCTCTTAGCCAAGCATCTCTTCAAAATAAACATCAGCCTTGGCTTCCTTGAAGAATTCAAACATTAAATGACAACTCGATACCTTTTCTTTAAAAACTTGCAAATGGTCCAAATGTGACATCCCAAAATTTACAATTTTTAGAACAACTGCACCAAGACAGCAGCTTTTGTTTTAAGCAGGGATACAGGCATGTGCTGGAACAGTGCATGCAGTCACTCTGTGAGCACATTCATTTCACTTGCACATGTAAGCACGCCTTCAGGGTTTGGATTTGGAAAGCAAGAACGCAAACAGAAACAGTTTTGAAGTATAGCTGGCAGCTTGTGTTTCTGTGTACACTTTCAAATCTGGAAGGCTGCCTGGAATAAATAGAATCAATTATGTTCTTTGACAGTAAAAGGACTGTAATTTTAAGGGAATTCTAGAGAGATGTTACTTAAATCAAACTACGGGGACATGAAAACACTTCAAATGAACACTTCATCACACCTGCAATCCCTGACCTTCCTAAAGCACCTTAAACATTTTTCCCCTGCCAAAAGCTTTGGGACACCTGGACTGGCACAAAACTCTCTAGATTTGAGATTCCATTCAAAAAGAATAAACATACATGAGGGAAAACAGCAGGATGATAAACAAAACACCTTCCATAGTACAGATTCCTACTCGCTTCCAGATACACTTACCATATGAATGCTAATTTATATAACCTATTTTCTTATAGGATAGAAATCAGCTATCATCTGATATAGCTGATATAGTCCCTTATTAAGAATATGAGATTCCAAGTTTAGAAAATTTGGTTTCAGTAAACGATGACAGTTTTATCTTCTCAAAATGATGAAGACATGCTGCATGTCAGGGGGGCAATCTAGGGGGAAAAAAGTATTATTGTTCACTTTATCAGACTTATAGTTAAGCCTGTCTGTCATCAGCACAAGCACCTACAGCTACTCTTGAGGCTCTGCAAGAAGTTCTTCCGTCTCTAAAAGTACCAACTAGCAAGAAATATAGCGAGCATAGAGGGAAGCAAGAAGTGCACTGTGCTGTAATATTGTATTGAAGTATAAAGTATGGGATGCTTATGCAAAGAGGTACCCATATCCCAGCGACTGAGAACTGAATAATCTGCACTGCTATACACATCAGCCAGTGTTTCAAAACCCATTCAAAAGGACAGACTAAACACTCAATACAATTTTAACAGCCCACATTTGAAATTGAATGAGTCACTCAGTAAACTGCTACACTTTAATTGAAGTCCATTAGTTTTTCCAGTCACAAGACAAATCCCATTACACTGTTTTTATAGACAGGATGTAGCAACGTTTTATAATAACTTGTGGCATCTTTGGTATCAGAGAGCTGCTCATTAGGATTTGTGTCTGGATTTGATTTCTTTTCCAGGTAGAAGTTTCCTTTAGACTCCTAGCATTGCTCTCTATTCATTAAACAATCCAACAGTTTATGATTCTGATTTACTGGGCACTCATGTGTAGGTTAAATGATTTTCCTGATTCTCTGTCACACTGACAGAAGTATCAATTACAGGTATGACCCCAAATAAGCTTTTATAAAGTACTGTGGAATTCCCAAAACAGAAGCTATGAGTTTGTGCAAGTATAAGAGTTCCTGGAACAAGGACAACACTTTTCAGAATGCAAGGGGCGTTTCAACCTTTCTAAATGCCAAAATGTTTTATTCTCACCATCAGACAAATCAGGCACTCTAAAACACGAAGAGAACTGGGCAGAGTTGTCTGTCTAATTTTGCTGCTGTCCAAACCTGCTGTGTGGTGACTGTAAGACTGCCCCAGACCAGATATTTTCAGTGCTGTCCTTTTGTTCTTCCTGTTTGCCAAGCTGGCACTCTTCCAGAATCCAGGAAGACTAGTACAAAGATGTCTGAAACCGTCCTCCATGAAAACATTATTATACACAGATTTAACGGGTAAAAATACTGCTTTGTTCAGAATAGAAAACAGCAGAGTGTTGCACTGCAGTCGTGTCTTATTTCATACGTATTGCTTTCGTCTTCATTTCCCAGAAAATGTGCAAATACTCAGAACTCCTTATCTGATCACAAACAGCAGCCCAAGGGAAGCAAACAGGAGGATTTAACACTGTCAAAAACATCTTACCATTTAGTTTCCTTCTGAAACAGGCAAGTATTTCCAAACACTACCAATTCTATTTGTAGTTATTTACTTCTTCTGCCCTTCAAAAACAGTGCTGAGTACATTTGTCTTGTTCTAGACAGAGCTAAAGCCCCCTAAAATTATTGTCAACATCTGTAGAATAATAGTACAGTAGAAATACAAGATCACTCTTTCCTGTGAATGCAAAACCTCACTAGAAATTAGTGAAAAGCAGTTTCACTTTAGTTAGATATGAGAATATGGGGTGGCTACATTTCAGAGCTGTTCTCTTTAAAGTTATCTTACATTCAGATTTTTTTTTTTCAGAATACAATATTCTCCTAGTGACTTTCAGATACTTTGAATAAAATTAATGGTGAGGTCATCCTCAAAAAAGAACTCAAGCTCAAGAGGAACTATGTGTGTTATGTTGCTGAAAAAACCACAGGATCAAACAGCTGAAACAAACCCAAGATGATCAGTTCAAAAAGATTTACTATTGCTGGAGTATTTTTTTCTCTCCAAGTGAACCAAAAGACCTTTGTGAATTCTTATTCTCGAATCCCCTTACTTGCCCTCCCCCATCCATGCAGGCATAGTGTTTATAGCTTCCCTCACTGTCTGGGAGCCATGAAAACAGGATCACGAGAAAGAAGCATTTTCAAGTTGCTGGTGACCTCCAGAACTCCCACTACGACTGTGCCTTCTCCCTAGGGATCCCATGACATACCAAAGGCAGAATATCTGTCCTAGAACATTTTCTTCCAGCTAAAGGCAGAATTTCTTCTCTTTGTTAGACAAAGGAAAGCCTGGAATTAAATTTTCTTTTTAGTCGAAAATCATTCAGTAATTCCATCTCTAGCTCCACCTTAAAGGACAGGATTTTGTTATTTATACAGAACTAGTAGTCATAAAGCACAACAGAGAATTAGAAAAACAACAAATCATCTATTTTCACTTCACATATCTGCTTACTCATTATTTCAGCAATTAGCTTGGCTTGCTGTGTAGCAGGATGAGAATTACCTTTCTACCTGGCTCTGTGCTGTTCCTCCACTGTAGGCTGTGAGCTCTGAAGGTCAGTGAGCAGCACTCAAATTCTTTCAAGCTTTTGAAATCAAAAGCTTTAAAGTTTGGCAACAAAATCAGAGCAGCATGGCATTTTGTACCCATAGAAATAAGGTTTCCCTCTGATTACATAGTTTTGTTTAACACTCCATTTCATATGGCTGACAAACATTGCTTTCTGTGAACATCAGGAAGAACACAAAGCCAAAGCACACCACAAAACCTTACTCTGCTCCTTGCTGTAAAAATTAATGGCTTCAGTGTCAGCTTTCACATGCAGTTCTGCTTTTGGAAATCTGTGCAAGACGATGTAAACAAAAGCTTACTCTAGAATGTAGCTAATGAAACCAGGTTTGAAAAGTAACAAATGCTGGTTATATAACTAAAAAAATATATAAAAATTCCACCTTAAAAAATGCTGTTTAGTTTTCTTTCCATGTTTCTTCCCATCCTCCCACCTTCCTGGGATATTTGGAATGCAGACAGTAAACAGGATCTTTAAAAACAGGAAGTGCTGGCACACAGACAAGGAACCAGAGCAGAGTTAATCCAGGTGTTCTGCGCTCCAGCCTAGTCTGAATCCCCACCCAACACGAGCAGCTGGGTAGCAGACCTGTAACTCAGATCCAGGGCCTTTCCCAGTGTTGATCTCCCCAGATTTGTCACCTTGGCTTTAAGAAGTAACTCTGCTGCAGCACGAAGAACCTCCAGTTGCATTGAGGAAGAGGAAAGATTTCCTCTCCCACTGTCCCTACCCAGAAAGGCAGGGAAAGAACTGCAATAAAACTCCGGAGGTACTGCAGACCTCGCACAACTACATTTGCCTCTCTAACACAAGCACCAGTATCAAGAAGGTTCAATTATTAATTTACATTCATCTTTACATGGAATAGTCACCCTGTGAGCCCTTCTTTGCTAAGAAGCAGCTGAAAAAGACATCAGACTCAGACTGACTTACAGTATCTTGTTTACTTCCATTTCTTAGGATGCAGTCTGGCAGCAACTTTAAATTGAGATAAAAGTGTTTCTGCTGAACTAAATTACTCCAGATCCTGAAAGCAACCAATGTGTAAAACCAGAAAAAGCTTTTGGAGTGGCAGTGGATAGCACCATTCTTGCACCTTCACAGATTTTCGTAAGCCTAGAACAGTGAACTAGAAACGGAAGTTTTGGTTCTGTAATCCAAATATAAATTAGCTTTCAATTTATTCTATCTTTACAGGCTTCTGCAGCCAAATAGTACTTAATAGGAGTATGGGTTTAGTCTCCATGGACTTACTGAATTCGGTTAGCAGAAATCATTATCTTCTATTTACTAGCAAACAGAGGATAGCATGCAACTTCATTTCTGTTAGAGGATTTGTACGGAACCACATGCCTCAGCAAAAGCCATGGAAGTCGCTTGTTTTATTTTTCTCTTTGTTTAAACTCCTAAACTGAAAAACTAAAACAATGCTTTCTCCACTGATCTACTCCTTAGCTCTCTTTTCAAAACCATTTGTTGAATGAAGTTTGTAGCAGAGTTAACACAAAGGCACAGCCACTGTATTGAAAATACCCAACTCTGCAGCTAAATACACTTGTCCTATAAGCAGCTGAAACTCAGAGTTCTTAGCAGGTTATCCTACACAAGACATATGGAATAAGACAGCAGCAAACAAATTCAGTTCCAGGCAAACCCTGCCCTGTGGAAGCTGTTGTCTACTTCCACACGAGCTACAATCACAACAGGAAAATACTACAGCTTTTTAAAAGGGTCAGTAAGAAATGAAGTCCTACTCCCTATCACTTGTTTGTGATACAGTCAATGGTGATTAAGCAAATATTTATTTAGCAGTAGATGATAACCCTGCTGAGAGGTAAACAGCAACAGTTTTCCACAAAATATTTTCAATAGACCAAGACTGTCCTGCCTACCCCCCACACCAAGTGGGGATAATATTCATCTGCAAAGAATTTGGCATCACTATTTGCTCCCATCAGGCTTCATCTCCTTAAAGATCACAGGTCACACTGGTGTATTGCACCTAAGCACATAGGAAAATTGGGCCTTCTATATGGAACAACACTGCAAGACTTAAATTCCCGATTTTTGTAAACTTATCTGACTGCTTCATGTAAGTTACAAAGAAAATAAAGTTTCTCTGAAACCTTAAGGAGTGTTTATTCTTGTTCTAGCTGTTGGTCCGGGTTGAACAGCACTTTTCTCTGCACTTACAGGTTGGATGCTACAATCATGATGCTCAAGACATCAATTCATTTGCACTTGTGTTCAACAAGTGCAAACAAACATGATTTGCTGTGACTGTGTGTGTCAGCAGGCCCTGCATGCTCCAGCCTGGAGCACAAAACCAGCTCTGGTAAACTGGGACATAGCTCTTCAGCGTCCTTACTCAAACGTTTATCATCCCTGTACACGACTGTTAGAAGCATCTGTTATGATTTGATGTTAAAGTCCCCTGCACAAATTAGGCTGCAAACGAGACCAAATGCCTGTTCAAGAATACCAACGTTATTCTGCCACATTAAGTGTATACGAGAAAGAGAAGAGAGAGCGAGTGCAAGCAGGAGATAGTCACCACCACGGATCCTGTGGTGTCCCGTTGGTCCTTCAGCACCCTGGGCTTCTTCGCAGTGGTGGCAGAATCCCACGCGGTTCACTCCGAGCCACTTTTACACCACCCCTCATCAGCAGGAGAAGTTTGAGTGATTTTTGGTTCCTCATTAGCACGAGAGGTAAGAATGGGCGTGGTTTTTGGGTCCTCATTAGCATGAGATGTGAGAGTGGGCGTGGTTTTTGGTTCCTTATTAGCATGAGAGGTAAGAATGGGCGTGGGTTTTGGTTCCTCATTAGCATGAGAGGTGAGTGGGCGTGGTCTCACCACTGCACATGGTCAGGTCCTATTCTGGTGGTCATTAAAAGTCTGCTCTGCGGGTCGTACGAGGCACACATCCCCCAAAACCAAGTGTCCTCTTTGTGACCCCACTCCTCGGCTTGGGCAGTTACACACTTTTTCTGTAACCACAACAGAGCGCTGCTGTGAAAAGCACTGCGTTTGGTCAAAACTGAAACTGTTCCTTTTTGTGGCTGGTGCAGAGGCAGCCTTGGTGTTTCTGCAACCAGTCTCACCACTGAGCAAGTGTTTAAATCAGACGCTGCAAATATTATTAACCCATTCCTTACACCAGCTGCTTTGCAAACCATGTTACGCAACAGGAGCATGGTAAGCGTGGGGCTACTGAGACATGAAGCTCCGTGCTGTGCATCTCTTTTTCCTCTACTTCAAGCTGTAACCCAAACTGTTTCTCTAACAAGGTCAGGGTACCAGCAATTTGTGGTTGATGCATCAGAAAGAAATGGCTAGTGTTTGTCTGAATAGTGAACATGAACTTCCCAAAGAAGTGACATAAGCTCATAGGTATTTAAGCAGTTACTATCAGTCACATCTCTGCAGTAGTTAAAGGATTTCCCAGCTTCCCAGTTTAGAAAGTTACTTTCGTATCCAGATTAAATGGTTTGAGACTAAGGCACATGCAGCCTACTACTACAATCAGAGCTCTGTAAGAGGGATATATTAAATTCAAAGGCCTTTATTCTAAAAAAGCCAAAAAAGATACTGGTAGTAATCAGTCACTGCGATTAAGAGAACTTTACACATCTGCACAAACAAGGAAGTATTTTTTAAATACATGGATGGTTATTTGGAAACACTTCATTAATGTTTTCATAGGTGTGTATATTCAAAAAGACTGAAATCAGTTTTCAGCCTGGTGAAGTTTTTAACCCTGGAATAGACCAGAAGACCATAAAAGCTCAAGTGTTTTGGATTTAATTTCCACCCATTAAAAAACACCCATTAGGGAAGCGTATCTTATCTTGCAAAGCATCTTTTTTGTTGTTTAAATAAATAACCTGCTCACATACCAGGACAACAAGAGACTGGAATCTATAACCACGGTTACACTTCTCCTATCACCCTGAAGCTGTTTGTGATACTGCACTATCTGCTGATGTACAATGAAAAGCCTGGAAAAGAGGCGATGAAAGAAGACTTGAAGAGCTGGATCACAAAGCAATTTGACAACATATTTAAGAAGAGTTTCCATAGTCAGGAATAGGTTTTGCTATCCTTTTCTTCATGTATAAACGCTGCCATTTTATTGCCCATTGGCTTCTGTCTTCATCTTTATCTCTTGATGGTAGTTTTGCATTGCTCCTGAGATCAAGGGAGTGCTGCTGAGCAGTGATAACAACACCAGTGCTTTATTCTCCATTTCAGAGCAAGTTGAAGAGGAAGGCAAGTTATTAAAAATTCAGATGTTCAACCTTGGTTGAACACGAGCAAAAGAGTTAATCTTTACCTTCTCAAATCAAATGTTACAATCAATTTAAGCTCTTTCTTTTAATTAGCAATCTCTTATCCAAAACTTCATGTAACTGTTTAAGTTTATCCTCTCCAATTACAACATTACAATTTCATATATTACATTTTACACTAGAATACAAATACAGTTTATCATAAATCAATCTTTGTAAAAAACTTGCTAGACTGGCAGTGGAACTCACAGGCACATCCTCAATTATACACCACAATTCCAGATGTCTAGTTGGTGCTTAAAAATTAGCTCTTAAACACCAGAGGCCTTATTGGGACAAGTGCTCTTTTACTGTACTTAACACCTTAAAATTGAAGATTTCAGAGGTGACAGCATGAAACTGCAAGAAGACAAAACACAATATATTTATCACTTCCCTCCCACCAGTGGAGACTGCCTTGATAAACTGGTAAGTGGAACTGGTTGTTCAACATCCACAAAGGCAGAAGAGCAATTTTCAGTGTTATTAGTATCACTTCCACTTTTATTATGCAGTCACAGCATTTCCTGATTATTCTGTAAAGAGCTGAGAATATAAATAAAAAAATGACAACTAAGTGGTATGTTTTAGGGTCTAAGCAGTTTAATGACACCACAGGCATATTTTGGAGTATTTGGAATGCTAGTTTTGACTCTCCTTTTCCCAAAGGAAGTTAGAGTTCCAGCTCTGTCTGGAAACTTCTTATGTTAGCACTTTCAGACTGTGCCTGTAGTGTTTTCCAGCTTTAATGAAAAGTATCTTAATGGTACAAGCACTGAAGCTGGATCATAACATTCCTCATCCCAGAAAGCATATTTAGTGAGTTTTGTCAGAACTGAAACTGAATAGTTTGAGAAAGAAACAATTCCTCTCCACTCTGCTTGCCTGGTAAACAAGCCTTTACCCTCTGCTCATTCTCCCTCTTTTGCACTTGTATTTTCAAGCAATCCATATTTAGTTTGCCAATGCCTTTGCAGAGATCAATCTCCTCACTTTCCCAGCAAGTCAGATGTCAAAGCCCCAAGATACTGAAAATTTTGTTCTATTAGATTCAGATCAGAGAACAGGCATGTATTTCTACTTATGGCTGATTAGTCTCAGATGAAATGCTCAATCTTGAATACTTTCCTTTCAGTAATGTTCAAAGTTTCTTGCATTTTGAGGATGTTCAAGAATTTCTTTCTTTGTTGATTGCTAATAGCTAAGAGAAGGAATAAGGTTGCAACAAGGAGTAATTTTTTTATTCAACAATTAAGTGTCCTCTGCAAGGATCCACAGCTAAAGAGCTGACAGATAAGGATACTTTTCCAAGAAAACAAATGTAATTTCAGCAGAAAATTCATGCTTCTGGAAGGAGTGGGACCCAATTTAACAGCAAGAGTTAAAAATCAGGAACAGTCTTGGAACGTATTGGGCAAGAGTCATTCATCACCACTAACTGCTGGATTAAGTATTGGCAAAAGACTGACTAACGAGTATGGAAAAATGAAAAACAGTGAAGTCTTAATGACAGATAAGTTTTTTGACATGTTGTACAATCTAGGAGGCAACCATCCAGCTTTCTCTCTTTTCTGTTGGAGAGAAAATAACCCAAGGGATGTTTCTCTACATTTCTTTGCCTTAGAAAAGAGTCAGAATATACAGTCAATAAATGTGACTCAGCTGTCTCAAAATTTCAGGGAATTTACAGTCAGTCTTAGTCAATTCTATAAGTCTCTTGTGTTTGACAAATATGCTTTGTGGTTCACAACCCTCAAAAGCTACATTTGCAAATGTTTCTTTAATCAGAAGGTGGAGGCAAAACTGCCAAGGTTTTTCTGCATAAAAATCCATGAAGGTAAGTTAATTAAAGTAAATGTGTTAACGAGTAGACAAAAACCCCAAACAACAAACCTCAGCCTCTTTGGGATTTATCTAACCCTCTACTGGTAAAAAGCAACAGAGCATGAAACCAGAGACCACTGAACCTAAAGTTGTATGTTTGACCCAACTGTTTGTTCTTAAACTCGACTGCAGTAGCCACTTCTACTGCTGCAAGTCAAGCAAAAGCTTCACCACTGCTCCACCATTTTCCCCATTCAACTTCTCAAAGGTAAGCTGGCCTCTTAGAATTTACTTTTACATTTCTAGAGCTCAGGTATGTGAGCAGAGTTTTCCAAAGACAGTCTATAAACATTCCCAGGGAGTTTACTTAGCAGGCATAATTGACCAAGTGCTTTTACTCCCTGCTTTGCTGGCTTGAAGAACAGTGGAAATAGAGAACAAGTGACGATGTCTATCTACTGTCCCTCACATTTCTTCTTCGAAAGGCACAGGCTAAGTCTTAGACTGCCTTGCACAAAATCTGTGCCCGGAATTAACTAGAAAAATACTCTTCTAGAATTCAAGTGTAGATACATGCCACATAAAACAACATATGTGCTGCAAAACCATTAAGTATTGCTTAGACTGAGAAGTCAGATCCAGAATTACATACATAAACTGTACTCAGTCTGCTGCATTTCCATATGACTACAAGTAAATGTACAGGATTTACAAAAATGCCTCTTTTCCCTTTTTTAAACCAGTTTAATTCCCTCTACCCCCTAGTTGGGCTTGGTTTTCTGCTGGGTTTTTTGGTTTGTTTGATTGTGTGGGTTTGTTTGTTTGTATTTTGTTAAAGTTAATACTATACCAGTGTTGCAAGAGCAAAAAAACCCCCACCAGTTAATACTCAGAGTATTATGCCTGGTTCATTTATCACTTCATTAACCATTCAAAAATAGATCTGTAGAGCAAATTCAGTTGGGAAGAACCTCTGGAGGTTATCTTGACCAACACCGTAATCAAAACAAATCACATACATTTGTTGTCCAACTAAACATAGGGAGAAACAAATCTATTCTCTCCACTGCTCCCACTTGGATTAGCACACTACAGAGAGACAATTGTAACAGAAGTCTTTGCTATGACACATTCAACTCCAGGAGCAAAAGAAAATTCCCGTCCAGTTTTAGCATAAATATTTTTGTGGCCTCTTCTAGTCATAGCTACAGACAGGCATCATCCACTTGGAGCAGCTGGATGTCTGGCTTTTGAAAAGGATGAGACAAAACTCCCACAAGCATGGAATGCAATGCATAAAAAGCTGCAAAACCCCCAAACCTTAGCTCACGCTAGAAGCTGCATCTGTTCTCCAGTTAGCCAAAGTGCAAACTCTTATCCTTTCCCTCCGAGTGCTCCCCCTCCAACTCCATCACACACACAAAAAATGTACATATGGCCCACTTTTTCTCAGTGCGGAGGATTTATGAGATCTCACATATTTTTCAGTAATTACAAACCAGTAAGTAGTAAGACAAAACTTAGTTTTATAATGGTATATGAAGACTAAACTAGAAAGACTAGTTTTGCAGTATTATTTTTGTCCAGTTATAAATAACAAAATCAGTTTCTGCATCAGTATTGAAGTTAAAACAAAGTATCTTAGCTTCCCCTCACCCAAACCCATCACTCCTCAATTGTCCTATTAATTACAATCTTTGTTAACCTTCATTAATGTGCTCAACTAGGCAAAGCAAAGCTACATGATACCAATCTAGAGGTGCTATTATTTCTTGTGTGATTTGGAACTAATGTATCATCATCCCAATTTCCTCTCTCCCTTAACAGGCAAACAAAACCAATAGCAATAATCTATTTGGAAGTGAGTGATATTTGCAAGGTGTTCAGAGTATTCCTGACACCCAGAGAATCTGCACCAGAAATCTCAAAGATTACACAATGAGTTGACTTTTTATGTACAAAACATAAGAAAGCAGTTTTTGCAGACTGCATGTCAGCCTTAGGCTTGTTGTCTAGTCATTTACAGGTAATTTTAACTCAGAAGGAAATTAAAGTTATGATGATCATCAAGGTTGTTCCAAATTGTACTATGCATGAGCAAGCCATTAAAAAGCACACCACACACTAAAATCGGAGGATCTGTGGATCAGGAAGTCCATTCCTTATATCACAACACCTTTTAAAGGTGTGATTTTCTTCCAACAACTGGAAACCTCTCGTGAGGGTACTTAGTTGGTCTTGTGAGATAGCATGCGCGTAAAGCATGAACTCCTTGCTGGTTGCAGAAATTCATACTCTAAAGCTTTCAGCACCTTTTAAAAAGTGAGTTACCCAGGAAAAAGTATCCCCCGCTTGCTCACAAAAAGCAGGAATAGCCTGATTATCAGAGAAACAGTTAACTAAGTATTGAACCACTTTATGACTTCCAATAAAGCACAATTGCTTTGTAAACAAATCAGCTACACCCCCTTTCCCTAAGAATACTCCAGAAAGAAGAAAAAAAAAGGACACAAAACCCAAAAAGCCCTTCTCAGAGCCATCATTCACGCAGTAAACTGCAACAAGAAACTGAACAAACTTATCATTGATACAGAATGACCATTTGGAGCAGCCAAACAATTAAAACATTTGCCATGGATTTGTAGGCTGGGATTCGCCTGCCCTGAAAGAACATGAAACGCAGTCTCCAGGTTGCTAAGAATGGCACCAAGTTAACACCTAAGAAATGCAGGGCATCTCACCAGTCAAATTCCAACTGCAGCTCTGGAGTTGCTGCATTTATTGTCCTAATGAAACAGTGGAATATTTCATGGATCCCATAGGAATTGTGTGGTTTCATAAATTCCGCTGTGAACATTGTGAGCTTGGTTGATGTGTGGTTTGTCTACATTGGCTAAAATGTAGACAAATGTAGGTTCTAAATAAGTAACAACTCTGAAAAAAGTTTTCCAATGCTATTCTTTGAGAATAAAGTTATTTATTGTGAAGCTTTAAGTTCACATGGGGCTTTATTTTAGAACAGCTCATCCCATCAGTTCCTCATAGCAGACACACTATTAAATCCCATCACCCTGAGTACTGGAATATTCCTAGGAACTAACAAAGTTTACACACAAGAAGTGGACTTTGATTATTACACTGCATTATAGAATTGCAGCATGGAAGCAACAAGTATGAGTACACTTCTACAAACTAACTGTGAGGTGGAAGAAACTAAAGAGCGAGTCAGATCACGATGGGAAAGTTTCTAACTTTATCCAGTGTGATAAATCTGAATGCCTGCTATAGCTCAAAGCAGGGATGTGAAGATAAAAATAACTAACAGAACAGAGCAGATTTTTTTCTATTAAGTTCTACAAAATCCAGACTTGGAACCCAATTTACCACTCCTTTACAAGTTTGCTGCAGAGTTAAATCAAGAAAAGGTTCATACTCTCTCCTGTCTACTTTCAAAGTATATATACTTGCATCCTGCTTGTTCTGAATAGGCATTGCTTATAAAGTAACCTTTGTTCAATCAGATCTTTAGTCAAAAAGAAAAGAAATACAAACAAAAAAATATAAAAATTAGAGACAGAGCTATAACTGCAACAGAAGTCATTGGCCTGATATCTTAATAACTTAAGGAATACTGAAAACAGCCACAAAAGCCCCAAAGAAAAACAAACAGGTAGTTTGTGTTAGTTCGGCCAAAGTTTCGCTAATATAGAATCTACCAGAAAACACACAAATACTGGTAAGAAATAGCAGTTTCATATTTAAAATCCGTACAAACCGATCTCTGGGTAGCATGAAATAGGAAAGAAGGTTTTACAGGTAGCAGGGATGAGACACTGCCACTGTCAGCCGAGTGCATCTGGAAGCAGGAGGTTGTGTGCCAGGATCCGCACACACACCCATCGGGAGAGGCTCTGCTCCCAGCGGCATCAACCAGCCCCATCCCTGGGCTGCTGGAGCACACTTACAGCAAACAGCTCCGCTCCCGGGGTGGAGGCACCCACACTGGCAAACAACAAGCCGCTATTCTTCCTCTCCCAGGTCCCGTCCCTGCGAGCATCCAGAACGCGGGATGCGGCGGGGGAGCTCTCCCGCCTGAGCGCAGCCCCACGGCCCCTCAGCCCCGCGCTGCTGCCGGAGCCCCCTCGGCGAGCGGCGCTCCGGGAGCGGCCCCGCACGACCCCCGCCGCGCCCGCCTCACTCACCCGCCGCGGCCTCCCCGGACCGGG
>VWPU01001764.1:57837-83313 GCA_013398955.1 Callaeas wilsoni | reverse complement strand
GCCGCCCCCTCCCGCCCCGCCGCGCAGGCGGAACGCGCCGCGCGGGGCCGCGTTGCGCGGGGAAGGGCGCGCGGCGGCACCGGCGGCCGCCATGGCGGTGGACATCACCCTGCTCTTCAAGGCCAGCGTGAAGACCGTGAAGACCCGCAACAAGGCGCTGGGGGTGGCGGCGGCGGGGGACAGCGCCAGGGACGAGCTGCTCAAGCGAGGCACCGCCCGCTCTAAAAGCGACTTCACCGGCCGGGCGCGGGAGGTGGTGAGTGCGGCCCCGGGGGGAGGGCGAGGGGCAGCCGGGGCCGCCGGCAGCGGCTCCGCCCGGGCGGGCAGCCCGCCCCACACCGCCGCCTCGGAGCGTCCAGCGCTCCCCGGGGAGACCAAGCGGGCCCCGGCGTCGCCCGCAAAGAGCCCCGGGGCAGAGCTTTCCCACACGGGTGTGGGCTGGGAGCGCGGCGTGAGAGGCCGGGCCCGGCGCTGCCGTGGCGGCTGGGGCCGGCTCCGAGCCCGCCTGTCTCCGGCGTTCCCCGCGGCGCGGCCTCTCCCGGGGGGCTCTGCGGGCCGCGGCCCCTCCTGCCAGGGCCGCGGTGGTGTCCGTGCGGACCCCCCGCCCCTCCGTCCCCTGCCTGCGTGCGCACGGTGTTTCCTCCTGCCGGCTGCCACGTAATAGAACGCTGGCACAGCACATGCGTTCGGCAGCGTTTGTAATGCTGCTTCCTACACGCTGCCTGTGGCTTGGTTGCTTCCCCTGTCATACGGTGTGGCAGTAAAGTGCCGGCCCTAGGCAGATTGCATGTACAGAGGTAATCGGAACGTTTTAAGACTTGAAAAGACAAGCACTGAAAAGTTAAAGAATTACAGAGGTGAAAGCTGATCGGCATTAACAGTCCTCAGTCAATAGTCTTTCAGTAAAAACGATTTTATTGCAGGTTGTTTTCGTCCATACCGAGTCAAAGGCAGGGTTTGAATAACATATCTTTGATAAGGCACTGGACTGTATTTTGAAAAACTAAGAGGAACTCTGAGGAGACAGATTTACAGAATGGATGTGCAAGTTTGGGACTAAATAAAGAATGCACAAGTGGTTTGTAGTAGCAGAGGAAGCACAAGGAAATCTGAGGTTTTGGCTTCCATTCTAAATACTCTTACAGCCACAGACTTGTTTATTCCCTCTGAACAAGCCTTTTACCCCATTGCCACCAATATTATACCTGTTCACACTTCAATTCCTCCTTCTCAATTTTCATGTCTGTATTTCAAATAATTTACAGTCTCAGATTCATGCCAACCTCTTCCTCCCTCCTAGGCTTTGCTTTCCCTTACCTTCTTACTATCAGGGGTCCTTTGCTTTTGCTTCCTCCCAAGTTTGGTTTTCTTTTTTGAAGTTGTATTCATGCTCAAGCTTAGCCTCACCTCCATCTCCTCCTTGCCCTGCTGTAGTCCTGTGCAGTGATGGTGTGCTATAGACATGTCCTTCTCTTCCTGCTCTAGTTCTTTGGCTTTCCCCTGTTCACTGCTGTTTCCTGAAGATCCTAGTTTTCTCTCTGAACTCCTCACCCTTTCTGAGTTTCCTCAGTGCACTGTCCAGACAATAGAAAGAAGGACAAAGGTGTGGACAAAAGTGTCTTGTTTAATTTGTAAGAGCGTCAGGTGAAGTAAACAGCTAATGCCGGTGGGGGTGAGCTGAACCTGGGGGTGAGCTGAACCGTCTGAGGGGGACAATGGTTTTAATTAATGGTACTTACATAAACAATGACTTTGGAGAAGAAGCAAAACCTGAAATGTGTTGCTGAAGCATGTGTGAACACATGGTGCCTGTTGGCAGCTGATCAGTGAGAAGGAGCAAGATGGACTGGCCTTGCTCCCAACTCCTGTACCATTGCGACAGTGAACCAACAACCCACCAGACCACAGAACGTTATTTTAATGTGTGAGTAAAACATTGAAACTGCAGCTGGAAGAATAAGCTTCATAGTAAAATAAATGATGATTTTTAACTGTTTGTTTCAGCCAAATATAGTTCAGTTTGATTATGTCTGTGTCAAACCCTCATTCAAATACTTTATTGTAACCTTTTGATTAAAAGTTTAACTGCTTCAGCCAGGACTATGCACCTTGGCTTGGAAGTGTAATCTTTGACAGATGCATTAATTCTTTAATGTGTTTCTTTTTAAAAAGCCTTCCAAAAGCTGGTGAATTCTTGTCACTGTACAGGTTTTTTGTTTAGTTTTTGATCTGAGGAAGGTATCAAATGTTTAACTAGTGTTGTCTATAAAACTTTTAATGAAAGACATTGGTCAGAATCCATATAGGATAATAGTGAAGACCCTGAATAAACTACATTTAATCACCACTTTCTTTATGCCTGACTTGCTTGCAGAATAGAGTATTTCAGTTGGAAGGGACCTACAACCATCATCTTGTCCAACTGCCTGACCCCTTCAGGGCTGAGCAAAAGTTAAAGCAAATTATTGAGGGCATCATCCAAATGCCTCTTGAACACTGACAGGCTTGGAGCATCAACCACTTCTCTGGGAAGCCTCTTCTGGTGTTTGACCACCTGCTCATTATAAAATGCTTCCTAACGTCCAGTCTAAGCCTCCCCTGGCACAGCTTTGAATCATTCCCAGTTGTCCTGTCCCTGGATACCAGAGGGAAAAGATTGGCACTGCCTTCTTCGTGTCCTCTCCTCAGGAAAATGTAGAGCAATGAGGTTGCCCCTCAGCCTCCTTTTCTCCAAACTAGAGAAGCCGAAGTCCTTAGTGCGAGTTCTCCATCTGACATGCAAATATGGAAATAGTGAAATAATAGGGTCTACACAGAGAACTACTCCTTTCAGCATTATGTTCTGGGTGGGTTTGCATAGCGTCTTGCAGGTAGAGCAGTGCTCATGCTGCTTGTGCTCCAAGCTCCAGGAGCAGCAGGCAGTTGCTCACAGCTGGAGTGTGGGACTGGACAGGCACTCAGCTGTAGGATCAGAGATCTCTCTAGCCCATCCCACAGAGGTTTTGTACCACATAATTAATATGTGTGAGCACTTTGCTGAACTGTATTAAGTGATGTAACTATCGTACGTTGAATGTTCTCTTTCTCCTTTCTACCCTTGAAGGACTGTGAGTTTTGCTGTAGGATCCAAGGACTATGGAGACTTTTGGGTTTTGCCTTCTTTGTATACAGTCTCTAAGTGAGGGAAGAGGGAAGATTGAAGGTGCTTAGTGTTTGGAGAAGAAGCTGACAAAATTGTGATAAGTAATGCTACACAGCTTCTGTATTTATGGTAAAAGTTCATTGTACCTCGGAGATAAAGTTATAAATTCCTGTTTTACATTCTCAAATTTAACATGATTTTTTTAGGTGGACTGAAGGAGGCACAGAGAATGTAGACTATAAGAGTTTTGACTTGAATCGATATTGTGTGGGGAAGCTGGTTTAGAGATGTGTGCTCTCGGTGTTTTGTGTTAATCACAAGAAAATATTTCAACATTCTGTATTTGTATTTTTTGAAGGTGGCTGTTTTATGCTTAGGTATATGAGCTGCTACAGTCTCTGAGGAGCTGATGAAGGTTTTTGTATTTGAGACTCGGTTCTTAACACAAGGACATTACAAGCTCATCTATAACCATGGCAATGTTAGTTGCAGAGACTGGTGTTGTTGATGATGTTATTAAACTGTGATAAAACTGTTCTGTTCATATAAATCGAAGATGAATGTTATGGCTCTGAAGTGTTGAAAGGATTTTCTTTGCCCTGGCATTGACCCATCACTGTTTATGTGGTTTGGGGTTTTTTGGTCTGTCAACTGTCGTTGTACAACCATTGTAATGTCTGATATGTAATGTGACTTATACTTTTTTTATGGTGAATATTTTTGCCACCTCTCAATCTCTTCACAAGCTGCATGTTGACTAAGACCAGGTGAGAAATGATTGTTGAGGGATTCCCTATAGGAAAGCTACAGTAACAGTGACGGACTTTCAATTACTTGCAATTTATAAAAGACTTAGAATTCGTTATGTGTATGTTAGTGCTTTTTAGTGAAGGAAAACAAGATTTTCTTTCTCTTAGACTTTACAGTGACATGGCTATTTAAAATGCAGTATACAGGGATATTAAAGTTTGCATTTCTGTGTACTTTTATATAGGCTTATGTAGTTGTAGCAGTGTGATCCTGACTGGATGCCAGGTGCCCACCAAAGCTGCTGTATCACTGCTCTCATCTGGGCAGGGGAGACAAAATAGAATGAAAGGCTCACAGGTCAAGGTAAGGACAGGGAGAGACCTCTCAGCAATTGGGTCATGGGCAAAACTGGCCTGAATTGGGGAAAATAAGTTTAATTTATTACTAGTCAAATCAGAGGACGATAATGAGAAGTAACCCAAAATCTTGAAAACATTTTCCCTATTCCTCCTATCTTCCCAGGCTGAACTTCAGTCCCAGTTCTCTACCTCCTTCCCACCAGGGGCACAGGGAGTGGAGACTGCAGTCAGTTCCTCACGTGTTGTCTCTGCTGCTCCTTCTTCCGCAAGGGAGGATTGCTCGCGCTGTTCTGATCCAGAGGGAGGTCACTTCCACAGGAGACAATCCTCCATGAAGTGCTCCAGTGTGGATCCCTCGCGGGGTCCTGCCAGCAAAACTGCTCCAGTGTGGCCTTCTCTCTTCACAGGTCCTGCCAGGAGACTGTGTGAACTTCCCATGAGGCCACAGCTTCCTATTGGCATCCACCTGCTGCACTGTGAAGCCTCCATGGGCCCCCTCCAGGGGCACAGCTGCCTCGCCATGGTCTGCACCAGGGGCTGCAGGGGCACTTCTGCTCTGGCACCTGGAGCACCTCCTCCCCCTCCTTCTGCACTCTCCTTGGTGTCTGCAGGGCTGTTCCTCTCACGTGTTCTCATTCCTCTCTCCTGCTGCAGTTCCTGCTGTGCAGTAACGCTTTTTCACCGCCTTCTTAACTCTGTTATCCCAGAGGCACAGCCGCTGTTGCTGCTTGGCTCGTCCTTGGCCAGTGGCATGCCTGTCCCGGAGCCAGCTGGCATTGGCTCTATTGGACATGGGGGAAGATTCTGGCAGCTTCTCACAGAACCCACCTCTGTAGCCCCCCACTACCAAAACCTTGCCACACAGATCCAGTACATTTGTTCCTTGGTATGGTGTCAGGTTTGGGATTAAGCTAAATGATTGAAGAATTTTAAGGATTAGAGCAAAAGTATTTAAGTTTAAAAAATGGGCTTTGCAGTAAGTGCTCAGTGACAAACATAAGCAGTTCAGAGCCCCAGCTTACGTAACACTGGTTCACAGCTTTACAATGCCTTAAATCTTCTTGTTTTGGATGTTTTAAAAGATTGTCAGTTTTGCAAAGTATTTGGCATTTGAGCTTGTTTTAGGACAGTATTAGGAAATCTGACTCTTTAAGCCTTCCCTTTTACTTTTTTATGGCAATATGAGCAATTGGAAATAGCATCTGTCAAATATGCTTCTTAGATATTTGAAAATATTGAAGGAACGAGAACTTCTTATGATTGCTGACTGTTCAGTATGTGTTGGAGAAATGGAATCAAGGCTGATACAGCCTATGAACAGAAATAAATATAAATTAATGGTCAAGCAGAATTTCATGGTGGATTTAATTGCAGTCATAAATAAAATCTGTTTTGCTTTGGGAGATTCTCTTCTTTAAGGCTTTGCAAAAAGCTAAAAACTGAAGAGTTGGAGCATGAATTATTCAAAAACAATATCAGGCATATCTGAAGAAATATCCTAGAGAATGGAAAATCTGAAAGGTTAAATGTTTCTAAGTCTTTAAATGCAAAATTTCAGAATGATCAAATGTCCATGTTTGAAGCTGTTGAACACATAAGGATGCCAGATTCATGAGGCTGCAACATCTGTTATTCATATAAATTCTGCATATGGATTCTGTAGGATGATTAACTGATTCTTCAAAAAAAAATTGGTACAGTAGGCCAATATTCACACAAAAAATATATTCAGCTGCTCTGTACAAATGTGTAATGAGGACGAAAAATCCCCACATAAAACTTTTCTCCAAAACTAGTTCTTGTGAAAGCCAGAACAAATGACATTGAATATAAATTTTAAGCAAGCCTTAATTACAAGGCTACCTGACTTTTGTAGTACACTGCTTTGGCTACACATAGGGCAGTGGTGACTTTATAATTTTATTTTTTAGTTTTACATACTCTATGTAGAACAGCTTTTCATGCATACCTGTGAAAGTCCAGCATATTTCATTGTTTGGAATGCAGCCTATGGGATAATTTAAAATAGCAGTGCTATTAGAAGAGGTTGAGAGCTGGTGTTTTGTCCTTGGTGCCAGATTTGAGATATTCCTGTATGTCTTTGTACAGTTTGGTATTTAGAGCATTCCCCTAGGAGAGAAAAAGAGTAGGAGTGTTTGTTTATGGTGTTACAGTTTATTCATTGCCACTGTCACTGCATTAAATAAAGCCTAATAAAGGTGTGGGGAATGCCCAAACCAGGAGCTGGTCCCCCAAACTGACTAGAGAGGACCACCTTCCGTAGCATGATATACTTGTTGACATAGCACAACTAAAAGGAGATGTTTCTAAACATACATACTTTCTGATCCCTTGTGGAGTATTCAGGGTTATTTGAAGAGGTACTAAGAATAAAATTCAGCCACTGAAGTTGTGTAACGTACACAGTGCAAACAGAGAAAGACAAGACCCTCACTGGACAATTTCTAGGTGTTTAGAAATAAAAGGTTTGAAAAATATTAGTAGATGAAAGCTAGAGATCTGGATTTCAAACACAGGATTCATTGTGCTTAATACAATTAATATGTTAAGAAAAAAGTTGACTTGCAGACTGGGAGGTCCACAGACTCTTCCACTGGCTCCTGGTTTCAGATATATCATAACTTCAGTGATTGGCAGGAACCAGTGTGCTGATGCAGGGATTAACATTATCCCTGTTCTAAAAGTAAAACGTATAGAACAATAAAAATGCCAAATATTAAATGTTTTATTGGCATATACAGTAATTATTATGATGCTGGTTCTGAGTCGAGTTCAGGTTTGGTGACTCCAGGAGTAGTCAGATTATATATGGGCTTTCAAAAGACTGAGAAATATCCAAAATAATGAAATAGTTGGTTTGCTGTATTAACTTTTAAGGTATGGGACATGTATTCTCCAGGTCTAAAACAGAACTGGAAGGGACTTAATCTGTAAAACTTCCATATCCAAGAGTGGTACCATTAAAGTCTGTGGCTGAACACAGGCAGGGCATCAAAGACTTCATGGTCATGTAGTGAACTGCTTCTATTGTAATTGAATAGCTGATACTTACCAGTGCTATGAGGGAAATGGCCAAAAATGGTTAAAATTGTGTACTTTAATGGTTTTGGTTTTATACTCCAACTAAAAAATTATAACCTGATTTAATAAGGTTATTTAATACAGTTTTTGACTCTGCTGATTACATAAGAATAACTCTCATGAGAGAATGTTTGAATGCAGGGGAAATATATACTGTTTGTGGTGTAGCCAGTTAGAGTCTTTATTAGAAATTAATGACTGTGCCAAATTTTGGACAGTGAGTGATATTTCAGTTCACTTAAGTTTTAATGAGAGGTAACTTCTATTAAATTGGGCCCATTGTTGAGGTCATGAGGATTAATTCTGACTTCTCCCATGAAGAGTTATGAACAGTCATTCCTTCCCCCAAAGTTCACTGATGATGCTGCATTTTGTACTCGTTTACATGCGCATGGGTTTCCCTCCCCCGTGTTGTAGGCGGAAAATATACTTTTAAATTGTACTTTTTCAAATAGGGAGTTACAGTGTACTGCTGTCTAATGTCTCAGATTTATCTCTTCCCCTGTGCAAATTACAGTTACTTTTTTATTATGAGCATTTATTGGTTTTACTTCTCATTTCCTTTAGCCTTGTTAGAGATGTTTACTCTGAGAGATGGAAGGGAAAGACAATAATTTTAATTAGGAGATGAGAAACATGTAAAAAGCTGGTTAAGGAAATAGCAGAGTACAGACTGAAAAAAAAATGTTTTGGAGAAGAATGAAATGCTGACCTTGTTCAGTACATTAGGACTAAATGCCAAATCACTAATGTTCCCCATGTGATGCTTCTGGTTTTAGCAAAAATCACTTCAGAAACATTGAGGAGGATATTGGTTGGCCTTGGGGTAAAGTTATGAACTGCTGCATTTTGGGAAATGTCTGTGCAAATATCTGTCACTGTTTCCCCCTGCTTTGTTTGTTTGTTTTAAAATGCATTCTCAACTCCATGGGAATTATTTTCTGAATTTAACAGAACAGCGGGATTGGAAGTTGGCTTGGGAGACAACTTTCTTTAGTTGCCTGTTAATTTTGTTTTGACTAACTGGACCTCATGTGGTGCTGAGGAGTCTAAAAGTATGTAACACTGCAATTCCCAATTTGAGGATGTTGTCTTCATCCTCACCTCACCTCCTTCCAGGCTGGTTATGGGAGGTTTTTTCCTGGCTTGGAGTTGGAGGAATTGTTACATCCTGCAGCTGGTAACTAGGAACTCTTTCCTGACTGTGGTTAACTCTTTCCTGACTGTTAAGCTGACACCTTTTACAAGTTCTTTCTTTGTCATCCTGCTACAAATAAGGATAACATTTGTGGAAGTTTGTAAAGCATGTGGAAGTGGAAGAAAGCTGAATTTTATCATAAGTAGCCTCCTTCTTTTCTTAAATGTAGTTTACATTAGCATAACGTCTGAAGGAGAAATATGAGCTAGGGGCAAGGTGGTGGACCTTGAGGTGTCTGAGAAGCTGGAGAGGTACAGTGGAAAAGATAGACAATAGAAAGTGAGCAGGCATAGCTGGAAGAAAGTGGAATGATGGAGATTGTAGAAGAGACAGTCTAACATTAGAGGTAGAAAGATGATTTAAAAAAAGAAAATGGATGACTATCAGGAAATGATATGAGGTTGTGATATAGTTCATCTAGGGAAGAAAGGAAGGGAAATGGAAGAAGGGAGAACAAAACTGGAACTTCATATTTTCAGGTTAGTGAATTTAACTGATGCATTTATACTTTTTGCTGTTTCTCTGAGTTCTTAATCAAAGATTTCAGAGCAAGAACAGCTCATTATTTTGAGTACTTTGATACACTGCCATTGCTCCAAGCTTTGGGCTCTATATTTATGTATTTTGAAATATAATCTCTTGTTTGGGACAGAAATGAACATAAAAATAAGCCAGCTCAAAAGAGTATCAGTGTGATTTGTTAAGAGATGTAACTGTTGGGGTTTATTTTTCCAGCTGTTGTACTGAGGCGAAAATAAAGCTAATTTTCCTGGAAGTTGGTAACCTTAAGGTGTCCGATTATTCTCCTCTGCTTTTTTGAAAATAGAACAAGTTTGGTGCATAGCAGCCCAGAGAAGGTTGTAGCTGTGACTTCCCAGCATCCTGCAGTTCTTTCTGTGTGCATGGTGTATCCTGCTTCTTCAGTTAGGTAGAGAGGGATGTTCTTGGACATTGGAAAAGTAACTTCTTTTGTTGTCTTCTGCTAAATTGAGACTGGGCTAAGGAGTTTTCTCCTCTGTGACAATTATCAAGCAGAATTTCTGAGTCATCACACATGTTAATTGGTTTGAACTCGGAAGTATAATGAAATATTAATAAAATGGGGAGATACTGTTATTTAGGATGCAAATTATGCTTCACAAAAAAAAGTTCAATTCTAATCTCAGGGAACCGCTATTTCAAAACATAAGGGGTTTGCAACTTCTCACGAAAATTGGTTACATACCATTGCTTTCTGTGAGTAGTACTCACACTTGTGTTTTTGCTAATTGAGACTCATTTTGGTCATCAGGTTTAGTTACTGCTGTAATGCTGAGCTGATAGGTTGTGATTTTTTGGTAATGAGTCAATTACGTTTTTGTGTGTTTCACCATAGACAAAAGAATACAATTTTTCAGTGAAAGATTATGTAATTATATGCTCTTTCACTGAAACTTCAGTCCACTATACTTAAAATATTTTTCAGACTGACAAATACTAAAACCTGGCATGATAGCTTCAGCAGTGAGAGCAATTAAAGGGTGAAAATTGGAGGTATGAATCATTTCCAGTAATTTGAGGAAAATGTTCTTTAGTGTTGAAAATATTACACTGTGGTATAATTGCATAGAATGTTAAATGATGGATACTTTTTTGAAAATGCGAGTTTCCGGGCTTCAGGGTGGTGTGTCAAAGCTTTCTGTCTGGCAAAAAAGTACATTTTATAGTGATCAGGTGTTTCTTGTCCCTTTTTACCCTTTCGGTCTGACTCTGCCTTGTCTTTTGATGGAGGCTGGTGAGACCTGTAGAAAATTGCTTGTGCTGCATTGACTCAAATTTACATCTATTCCATTTCTGCAGGTATTGTTCAGCATTTGAAAAGCAAACAAAACAAAAACCAGGTATAATTAAATGTAATCCAACTTCCTTTCACTCTGATTTTCCACTATTAATGGATTGCTTGTCATTTCACACTGGATAGTTCCTTTTTTTTGTGGACTTTTAAACAGTTTTGAATATGGATGTAATCTCACTGATTCTAAATTGAATGTTTCATTTCTGTAGAGAAATTTCTCTAGATGCGATAGACTGGTGTTTCCCACCTCGCCAATTTTTCAGCTGGGTAGGAAAAGTGAAGTGGGTTTCAAGTGAATGTTGGTGGAGGGTCTGAGGGGATATCCATAAGCTCTCAAATATTATGTTGGTTAATGGTTGAAAATAAGAGAAGGGGTCTTGGTTTTACTCCTAAATTTATTCAACCTCTAATATGAAGTATTATTCTAACTAGAATAACTATAATTTTAATTAGGTCATTCAGTGATTTTTAAAATTTTTTCTTATGGTAAAAGAACCTAAGGCCTCCAGTGTTTAGTCAAGGCGAAAGTAAAATCTCGCTGTATTTAGAAGACCAGAAATAATGTTGCTGCAGGACTTGTGGGGATTCCTGGGATAAAATCCACACCTGAGGCGTGTCAGGTAAAAGAGGAGGTGCGAAGGGAGCGTCAGGTTGTACGGGAGCCCACCATGAGTGCGCTGGGGACTCCTCTCTGGCTCTGTGGCAGCAGTGTGCCTGGGAGTGCAGAGCAGCCAGTCACAGACTCCAGAAAAGGAGAGACTTGATTGAAAGGGTAGGAAAACAGGAGTTTGTCAGTAATGGGTTGAAACCAAGGTGTTTGGTGTTTTGGGGAGGAAAACAGACTCTTGGAGTTCCGAGTTGTTGTAAGTGTTGTGTCATCTGCTGGTTTTCAGACTGACGGGTAAAATCTGGACGTAATTGTGTGATGGATTTTTTTTCCTTGACTATTTTCAGGTGATTTGGATGTTTTTAAAAATAAATTTGGGATTCCCAGGACTTCTGAGACTTCTCTCTCTTAAAAATTTCTAGCCTTCCTTTGAGAGTTTTTGGCTGAGCTTGTGGTCTCACTTTTCCCCTGTCTTCAATTTAACAAGTTTTTTTCCCTGCTTTCACTCTAGTTCTTTCCTGGAAAAGAAGGAAAACATTGTGTGAGCTGTAGGAGAGCATGCTGCTTACTCATAGGACATTTTGTGTGTAACATACAACATGTTATACATTGTACCTGCCTTTTTTATGACTGGTTAACTTATATTAAATAAACACTGATAGCAAGCAGGCGTGAAAGACAAACATGTAGTGGTGATGAAAACCATTTAATAATTAGTAGAGAAACATTTATTGAAAATAAAAACCATATCTAAAGGCTCTAATGGTGACTTCTCGAAACACTACCGTGTTGTGGTATTTGCAGTGCTCTGTGTCCATACTGTACAGTAGATATTGTTTAAAATTGCTTGGGAACTGGAGCTTGCAATTGTGAGCTTGGAATGTCCTGCAGATAATTAAGTTGTGGTCAGGCCTTACAAAAATAAAAAGTTCTCAAACTATGATTTTATAAACATGCTACAATAACATTTCTTTATATTTAACAGTTTCTTATAGAAAGCTGATACTCTCACAAGGCATTGACTAAAGGTAAAACATCAAGAAAGAAAAAATATTAAATTAAAACTTCACTTAGGATGTTGACAGTTGGCTTGTAATATTAAACAGATGTGTGTGTTCTTGGGATATTCTTCTTTCAGAACCTTGTTGCATACTAGTTTCCAAGTGACAACCACAAATTTTTTGATTAATTTAAAATTCTGCTTTCTTCAGTTGTCTTTGTTAGATGTTATTTTCTTTGGGTCTGTTCAGCTGGACAGTGTGATGCCAGCTGCAGTTTCTGCTATGATATTCAAGGGAAAGCGTTCCTTTGTGTAGGCTTCAATTGAGGCATTCCTCATTCAGCTATATAGAAAAATTATGACATATATGCAAATGTACATGTATGAAATACATATATTTATTTCTTGGGTGTGATATTACCTTTACGTGTGTAAGGATGGCATTTATTGGTTCTGGTTGTGGGTATGGTAGAGCATAATTCAGCCTTTTTGGCTCCTCGTAAATATTGCACATAGAAGCCAATAGCAAAATAATGGAACTTAAGTTTTTAGAAGATGTATGTTTAGTGAAACATAGAGGGAATTATCAGTTAAAAGGAAAGTGTATAGCACTATTAAAATGACAAAATATTGTGTCCAGTTCTGATGTCAACTTTTTTCAGAAGTGCGGTAGTGGTGGGATGTTGCTTTGTTGGGTTTTGGGGTTTTTTTAATAGAAAGAGCTACAAAAATGATCTAAAGTCTGAAAAATCTACCTTGTAGTGAGAAATCCTTTAACCTTATTTTGTTATGACACATGCTCACAAGAAAAAAAGTCTCTAATTTCTTCATGGATCCTATGAAGAAGCAAAATAAGTTACAGTGCTGCTGGTAATACGCCTTTTTTGAGGTGTGATTCAGCTGATCCTTGATTTGGTATATTCTGCAACACTTGACATCTCTTAAGTCAAGTGAATGTATTTCAAAATACATGCGGTACTCAGCAAGTAATGCAGCAGTTAATGCATAGATGGCTCTGGAGTTCCTTTTTGGATATGGGACACTGCTTCATACCAAAGAAAAGAATTGGATACTGCTTCTGAGGATCCCAGACTGCTGCTTCAGTGACCTGTGACTCTGATCAGCCTGACCTTGGACAGACATGCAAATGTATGAATGTTCTCTCTTCATTTTTAATAATAAATGAGCTTGTAGGAAACAAAGAGTATTTCTAAAATAAAATAGCTTCAAAGGGTGCTTAATCTACCACAGAAGTTTGTTGCTGTGAAGTAAGCAACCACTTTTTTAATGTTTTTTTTACTTTCAGATCTCTTCCTCACAGATTTCAGGGGGAGGAGTGATGTACAAAAATGGTTAAATTTTATATATATATATATCTTTAGGACTGAAGGAATTAGTATGAGGTGATTGTTGATTAAAGAGTGCCACATCGGTGTAGTGTGCGTACTGACTGAGTTTAATATACCTGAATTGGTTATCTTTGTTTTTTGAAGATTGTGTAAAGACACAACAATACAACATAATGTGAGTGAGACTAGCTTGTGAGAATACACTTTATTTTTCTTGATGATGTTGTTTTCAGTTCCCAAAATTTTTAGCTCATTGTGAATTCAATTAAAATATGGATATGAAATACTTAACGAGAGCTCAGATACAGTTTCTTGTGGGTTTGAATATGACGTAAAGGACTGTACAGCAAACACAGGAAGATACTTATTACAGATAGTGAAAATGTGAAGGAGAAGAAAAAGGAAAAAATATTAAAGAGCTGATTAGTTGGTCTAAAATGGGACTTAGTGTAACTTCTTGTATTTATTTTCTGCTGTGTTACAACATACAGAATGTGTCGTGCTATGGCTTGGCTATTTCACTTGAGCATTTCGTCACAATTTATTGTCTAAAAAATTACAGTAGTTTCAGGAATAGTTTGTGGGTTCCCACAATACACTTGAAATACTTATGCTTTTATTTTTTAGGGAAAATAAGGCATGTGTATTTTTTGAAGAAAACTTTGTTGCTTACAATGAAGGAGAAGAAGCCTTTCCTATATAGCTCTTAAGTAAAGATTGAGACTTATTTTACGGAATTAAGCATATGCCCCTCATGCAAATTCTATATCTAAATATTATTTCAATTTTAAAGAAATACATTTAAAACATCCATTAGAGATGAGGGAGAAGAAGATAATGCAAATACTAATAGTTTTATCTTTTGAGTAAAATTGCATGCTTCTTTCAAAGACCACTTTTATTTGCTTATACGTGGTTGCTACTGATGCTCTTACATTTGAAAAAGAGCTGCTATTGCAGAAACCCATAGTCTGCTTCCAGGCATTTTACAGATTGAACTGTTTTGAACAAACTGATTTGTATCAAGCAGTTCTTAAAATGAAGCAGAAGTTTCTTCTTTCAGTGAGACTTGTAAGTTGTGGTGGGAATTCTGTGCAGCCTGGTTATGATGGATCTTCTATCTGAGCAAGCATACAAATAATTCTGTTATTAGAATGTGGCTTTCTGCTGGGACTTTATGGTGGTTAGTTCTGCCGTCAGGTTTTGTCCCTCTTGTGGAGGACTTTGAAATAATATGAATAAAATATTAATCGTGGAAATTACATGAGATAACATGCTTTTTCATTAGCCCACTTGGAGACAGAGGGAGATTATATTAACGTAGTTCCAATTATACTTATTACCGGTGCTTGAATACTAAGGCTCTGGCAGAACAACTTCGTAGATGTCTAGATACAGATCCAACAAAGATAACTTGTTTGACTGAGACTGTTGCCAGTGAGATATTGTTGTTGATTAAACACAAATGTATGTTTTAACAAAAAAATACTTTCCTATTGGAATTTTACAAGGAAGAGGATTGTTGTAATACAAAGAAGCTGAAACTCTTAAATAGTAAGTTGTTTGGAATTAAGTTTCCTACCTCTTTTAAGACTGTGAACTGAACTATTATATTGCCTTCTGATTGCACGGTGTGTTTTCTGCTTTAAATTGCTATTACGGTAGCTCTGAGTCCCTAACTGAGAGCAGAGCTAGATTCCCTTTGCAGAGCATTTGAACTGTTAACTAAGCAAGACATTAAATGATGCAAGATGAAATCCTGGTTGTACTGAAACAGGCTGCAGAGTTATGGTTGATTTAATTGAAGAAAATACTGTGCAAAAAATTCTTAGCAAAGTGAAAGTTTAACGCTTGCTCATTGTTTGTTCCACATTTTATCTCGAGTGAGAGTGAGGATGAAGGCTCAAAGAAGAGATTATGGAAAAAGAAGTCTTCTCAAGTGTTCTTTAAGATTTTTCATCAAGATGTATTTCTCATTTTTTTTTGTTTTGCAAGGAATGAACTGATTTAGTTGAGACTATTCAAATATTGTTTACTTGGGTCCTAAGAGAGCATTCCCCAAATGGGAAGGTATTATGAGTAAGGACGTTTCTAATTTGTGTTACTTATTTGTATTTCCAAAGATATGCTGTATCCTAAACCAAAATCATTCTGAAAATATTTATGTATAACAGTTGTTGGGTAAAACTAGCAATTTTCTGAAAAAATGTAGTTTTGAAACTCTCTCTGAGTTGTAGCAATTAACCTACATGCACATTTATAATTCTAGAAAATGGACAGCATATTACATTCAAAGACTGGATCTGATAGACTCAAATTGCTTAAAACATCAGTTATTGAAGATGTCCCCCTGGGACTTTGAGAAACTATTTAACAGATGAAAGTACATTTTGAAAAGTCTGACCTTACAGGCAATCATAAAATGAATCAAAACAGTTCTTTCCTCCCTTGAAATGTACAGAGCCCATCTGTATCTAATCCAGTAATTATAGACTGAGTTCAATTACCTTTTCAAACTTGGAGCAGACTGGAGACTAGGCAGTGAACAAACATAGGGTTTTGTCTAGACCTCAATTGACCACAGTCTAAAACTTGAATTTATATCTAATTTTATTTTTAGCGTCGTTTGATAGTTTTTAAAGGATTTATTTTGCTCCCTAGTTGCTAGATCATGAAGACTTTTATTTGTTGACTTAGTGTTTATGGCAACAGTTTTTATTCCAGTGAAGTTAATAAAATGGCACCAAGTCCTAAGAGTTTACTGTATAAATAATTTTAAATTTTAAAAAAGTGGATTAAACAGCTCTTTTGAATCTTTAGTATTGTCACAATGAAATTATGAAAGACTCTGAACAAAATTATGTAATTTAATATCTGTGCTCGTATCCCTATATTTAATATTCAGATTTAAACACCCGCCTTTGATGTTTTTGGCTCTTTTAGAAAAATGAACCTCGACTATCTGACTGCAATATTACCAGTAGTTGACACAGATTAGAAACTGTGCTGAAAATAGATTTTTCAACTATTGTAGTAATTTATTTCAGTTAAAGCAAGTAAACTGTCCATTCAGCCACGGGCAGTGTTAGAGAATACATACACAGCTACAAGTTGTAGCAGTTAGTGTAAGTTACCACTTTGACCACCACGTTGAAGCCCAGGCATCTTTTGATATTATCCCACAAGCAGAACAAACCACATAATGCACGTCTTGCTGAGAGGAATCTCGTGCTGTGTTCACTGTCTGACATAACATTTCCAGCATGGTGTTGTTACTCCTTATAGGACAGCTCTGAGCAGCCTTCTCTTGACAGGCATTCTTTGGAACAAAACTGTATAGTTTGCAGAACCCAGTGCAGTGCACAGACTTGGGGTGTTACAGCAGTACAGTTCCCATCTCTTCTTGGGTAGCAGTGGAGGAGCAATGATTAAGGACAGAATAAACGCTTTATTTTTAACTTCTAATTGTGCAGTGTGCTTTTGATAGAATGGCATTTCTTGGCAAGTAAAGGCTATGATAATTAGTGCGTTTAGTTTAACTTCCTTATTCTTAATAGTAATAATAATCAGTATTTTGTAGCAGTTGCTGTAATTAGTTAAGAATGTGGTTCATGATGACTTCCAAGTCAACACATATTTGATGAATAAGGCACACTGTTCCAGTAAGTAGTAAATTTGACATGACAAGCAGGAGTCTTTTGATGTTTAATTGGCTTTCCTTGTAACACTTGAGGAAAAAAATGATCTAATGAATGTTGCATTGACTGTAAAGCTGAAGCCCAAGAGATGGCATGGAATGTATTTTGTCTCCATATTTTGTAAGCATGGGAAAAGCTCTCTAATATTTCTCTTTTGGCGGGTTTTTTGGGTGGGAGGTGTTTGGTTGGTTGGTTTGTTTGTTTGGTTTGGTTTTTTAGTGTATAGTAGTTTTCTGGATGAATGATACTGTTCTGAAGAGGTAATATGCAAATGTATAAAATTATATTCATAATCATAATTTTAAAGCAAAATTTGTAATAGTATATTATCAGGAAATGTAGCATGTAACATTAGTCTCGTTTGTTGTTTTGGTTTTTTCCCCTCTCAAAAAGGAGGGACTGTCATGCACTCAGAAGTCAGGAAATGCAATTTAAAATTTCAGTCCTTCATCAAAATTCTATTTACAAAAGCATTGGGAAGTTATTTCTCCCTGCCTTAAATCCACATCAGGAGGCAAGAAGACCTTTCAGCTGTTGCTAATAGCAAATGTCATCATCTGTTATGCAATCATATTTGTATTAGTAGATCTCTCATAGAAGATATGACCATACTCTGCTTCCAGTAAGCCCTCTAGCACTTTTTTTTCTTCATCCTTACCGTAATGACCATAAGAAACAAAATTCACTTAGAAATTCTGTTAAAGTTTATGCTGCCATAGAATGTACTACCAGACTGCAATGGAAAGTAGGGATGGTTGATGTAAGTTTCTGGATTTTTAATAATTCTGTGTTACAGCTTCATAGGAAAAATCTGCTATGACCAAGACATGGAATCTATTTCTTGTGCTCCATTTCATTTTACATGGCTTCAGTATTACACAGAACTTCAGAAATGAAAGCATTTAAGACCAACAGCTGAAATGAGTGTGTTCTGAGAGTAAACTAAGGCAGCACCTGTAGTCTACAGGTTACCTGAAATGAGAAGTCTAGATTTAGTACTGTTTATTCTGATCTGGATAATTTTAATTCTAAGGGGTAGTGACACTACTGACCCCAAATTCTAAGGCTACTAACAGTAACTTAAGAATAATACTGGCTGCAATAGGCAGAAGTTGTGTTACAGGAAAAAAAGACTGTTTCGTAGTCTCATGATTTTTCATGACCAGATCAAGTGGAGGTTGGTTGGTTCGGTTCCATGTCTTTGCTCATCAGAAAAAGGACTTTGTTTTGTGGCTGTTAATTTGTGGCCAGAAACTGCTGTTAATTTTCAGTTGCATTCTGACACCGCCTAATAGATTTTCTGCAGTGTGCATTGCATACGCTCTATTTGTAGTGTAAGGTAAAAACAGTCAGTATTAAAAAAACAACTGTGTTTTTAGTTTTATGGAAAGAGAAATTTTAAAAGTGAAAGCATTTGTCCTTTGTGCTTCGGTGGATATTTGTGTGTCGGCTGTTTTCAGACCCGATCACTTGAGTCAGCTCCTGTAATTGTACGTGTCCACTGCCTCGGAGCAGGCGCTCCAAACCCAGAGGAGAGCCTGCATCTTTTCGCTGCCTCTGTTCAAGGAAATGCATTTAATTTCCCTTGTCAGATAATTTTTAAATCTAAAGGGAATATTAACTATATTATAATCCCTGGTATTGACTTTGGAAAAAAATTAGGTTCTTCAGGAGTCACCCCATTTTCTCTTGTTTTACTTACTTAAAAAAGTAACTTTCTTTTGCCTTCATTTGTTCCTTCCAACTCTTAGGTTTTTCACATGTGCTTTTCTTTCTGGTTTTGTGTATTCTATTTTGTCACAGATTTCTGTTGAAATCTGTCACAGTTTTAGTGTCACTGATTTCTTGTTGTTGGTATTTTCTTCTTCATTTGCATTCCATTTGATTCCTTTGTAACTATGTTTATTTCCTGATCTTGGCTGGTTTTCTATACATTACAGAATTAGTAGACACTTGTTTATTTAAATGATAAGAAAATGTTAACAACAAGAAGGATAATTTGGTTGCCCACAAATATCTAGTCAGTTGTTTTACTTTCTGCGGCAGAAGGGAGGCATTTTCCTCTTGTTGCTATCTGATTTGTTGTATAAGACAAAGGAATTCAAAGTGCAGTCTGTGTGAAGCTTGATTTTTATAAATAATTCTTCCTTTGTCTTTTTTTTCCTGTCTTGTCCAGCTATTGCTTCTTGGGCTTTTTCCTTTTCTTGACTCTGTTTGTGACATTAGTTAGTATTAATAATGGCTACCAATTAAGCAATAAAAAGATGCTTGCAGTCATTAAAGCTGTGCTTTTAAAAAGCTTTCTAAAGTGCAAATTCCTCAAATCATTTTGAATAAAAGAAAAATCATGTTGAGTTACTTAAACTACATAAGAAGTCACAGTACAGCTAATTTGATTCAGTGCAATGAGATAGAACTAAACAAAGTTATGTGAGTAAAACTTTCTATTTAGAACTGGGGTTTATTTGCTTTCTCTTTATTTTTCTGTCCTTACTCATTTTTGTCTCTTCCGTGCTTATTGATGCTGTAGTCAGACAGACACTTGAGTTGCTTATGTAGGAGCAGCATTTGCTCTGTAGGGGACTGAAGAACATTCAGGACAAGAAAGGTAAAATGTCTTCAAACTGGTTTAGAAATCCTGACTTTAAGGATGTACCGCTGCTATATGCTGTGTTCAACAATATGCTTTTCCACTGGTATGACATTAGAGCTACAGGCATTTGAAATTGTTGTGTGTTTCTGTGGGGGAAATCGTAATTTTGGAATGCTCTGGTTCTAATGCTGATGTGCAAAGGAGTAGAACATGTTATTAAAACATGAGGTCAGGTTAACCCTCTCTTTGCTAGCATATATAGAGCATAAAGTGTTTTGTTTAGGCTATTTTGAACACTTTCAATGAGAATATTTGACATCCTAAGAGATTTAATAATTGGTTTGGGAGTTTGTTTCTTTCCCCTATAAGTTTAGGGTTTGGGATTTTTTGGTTTTGTTTTGGTTTCTTACCCTAAATAAGGGTCCTGTTCTTCCAATACATGCTAGGCTCTTGTGTCTCTCGTTTGCACTGTAATTATAATTACTGCTTTAGCTTTGGTGTACCTTACTTTTCAAGTTTTTCCACTCTTTACCTTAGACCCTTCTGCTACTGCTTCTATTCCTCCTTCCATCTGCAATTCTTCCCTTCCTTCACTTTCAAATGTTTCTCTCATTTTTCCACCCTCATGCCAAAATGAGCTTTACCCCATTTTTTATTCATACAGTCAGATATCTGCTTGACATTTATCACTTAATCTTGACCAGTCTCTGTATGATAAGTTCTCTTGCTACTATTAAGTTTTCGTATTCTAATTGTGATTCACAGCCTAAACATTTTCATCTTAAAGTTGCTAGCAAGATAGATATTCAGCAGGGAGGTACTTCATGTTTACCTTTCTCTCTTCCTAAGCTCGTGCCAGTGCATGAGCAGAATACTGAAATACTGATGAAATGTATTTCAGTAATACTGTCTCATCTGTAATACAGAGCAGAGCTGTGGAGCAGTGGTGTGACATTTGTTTAATCAGGTGTTTGTAACCCAAATAGAAACTGGAAAATGTAGTATCACTTCTGTCCTTGACATGAGAGACCGTTCACTAATTCATGTAAGAGCTGTGAAACACTGTGGCAAACTGCAGTAGCATTTTACTCTAACCTTGAGTGAAAATTGTACACAAATCAGTATCCATCTTACTTCAATTTGTCTGTATGCTTGCCTGCTGAAACACAAGTATTTTTTAGCCAGTTGTTTTGTTATTTCCCCACACAATGCAGTAGCATTTAGCTACTGCAACCCAACCTGGGCAGTCTAGTTGTTACGGCAAAAAACGTAGGTAACATTGATTTTTTCACTGTGTATGGGTTGGTGACATACAGTGAAACTGTTTCATAGACATTAAGTAGTAACACAGAGCATCTTAGTAAGTTTTACAGCTTACTAAGTTTGGACAGTTCGTGCATGTTTACTTGTTGACACAGTTGTGGTTTAATTGCTTGATGGTTCCTTCTTGCCCTGCATGCTACAGCAATGGCCATATGTATATCAGCAGAAAGTTGTGAAAGGAAGGTCTATATCAAAGTGGTAGCATCTCTGAAATGCATGTGCCACAAACTGTTGAAAAACTGTTGATGTTGCCTGTAAAATAAAAAGTTGAACGAAGGAAAGTAGTCCCTGTTTTATTCTCTCTAACAGAGCATTTCAAGTAGAATAAGAACTCAAATTCATTTTGCAAAGTAAATACTTGAACAGATTTTTGTCTTCTGGAGCCCTTCTGATTCATCAGAGTTTATAGAGTGAGCACAGTCTTTTTCATTGCACTGGTGGTTTCTATGATCTTAGTGTACTTAGGTGCTGGATAACCAAGGCGACTCTCACTGAAAAGTCCTTGTGAACAGGAATCTGTCAATAAATAC
Organism: Callaeas wilsoni; assembly: GCA_013398955.1. NCBI lineage: Eukaryota > Metazoa > Chordata > Aves > Passeriformes > Callaeidae > Callaeas > Callaeas wilsoni. The sequence goes on along the minus strand of VWPU01001764.1, from coordinate 61,828 downwards.
ATGTCAGTGTCTATTCCACCATCCTGTTTCCTAAGATTGTCTCACAGCTGGCTGGGCACTTAGTAATTTCAGAATGGAGACCATGTTCCTTTCCTGAGCAGCCATGAGGATAATGCTGTAGTTTACAGCCCCCTGTTCTTGGAGGCCCTTTGGAGTTGACTGCTGACTGGAACCTCAGACTTAATGCAGCAGTATGCAGTGGTGGTATGTCTCAGTGCAGACGCTATTTCATTTTATTTCAGCTAACCCTTCCGTTTCCTTTTCTTGTATGTCTTGGTTTTGCCTTAAGTTTTGTTTGTTTGTTTGTTTCTGTTTCTCTCCGTATTTATGCACTGTGTGTTTTCTTTTCTGTGAATGTGTGCCATCAAAAAGCCACCTACTATGTGAAGTTGTGGGTTCCTATGAATTTGAGACTTTCTAGAGACAGATAAAATGCTTTCAGAAATTGGTAATATGTTGCAGGGAATAGTAGCCAATTACAGGATACAGGTCAGTTAACCAGGAGACAGAAGCAGACTCTTGTATTTTGAGGTGTCTTGCATGGTCTTGCAAAGTTCACTTCAATTCGGCATTTGTATTACAAGCCAAGCTTTGTTATGTCCATGTGAGCCTTGGTTTGGCTGAGTCTCCTAGATCATTCTCTCCTACAGATTGAATTAAGAGGAGGAGACCAGAACCTCTTGAGGTTTTCAGAGTTTGTACTCTGGCTTATGAACAGTTATTGTCTTACTAGAAACCTTTGGCTTTTAAGCAGCTTAATTTTTTTTCTTTCTCTTGTTTGGTAATGTATTTTTCATTGTATAATAGAATAATTAAGTTCACAGTTCAGTTGTAAATAAGGCTGAACTTCATTATTTATTTTTATTATTTTCCTGATATGGTTTGATTATTTCCTATTGATATGGTCAAGGAAGGCTTACTTGGTGACTTTTATACACGTAATGTAATCACCAAAAGTGCCACAAAATAGTTTATTATAAAACATACAGGAATTAGAGAAATTATCTGTTAAACTCTATTTTTTTTATAAAGTTCCCTTCTACTGTATATTTCAGTATTTTTCACAACTTCTGTAAAATTTACGTGGCTGTGACATGTTCCCACAGGAAACTATTTCAGTCTATTGTGATGTGAAAGTTTTTCTAGGTTTTGGGCTATGTTTTTTATTTTGATGTTACATTGTAAAGCACATCAGTGTTTCCTCATGTGAACTTCAAGTTCCTTTCCTTGCCTTTTGAAAATACAACAAATGCTGTCGCGCTTTTAACTCTTACTTAACTGACCTATAAATACTTTAATTAGTTTAACCTTGAATTTCTTTATGTAGCACAATTGTTGTTGAGGGTCAGCAGGCTGGAATGTTTCAGGCAAACTTGTAAATACTTAGTCTGTAGGACCACTCTTTATGAACATGTTTTTTAGCTATGCTGATATATAAAATGCTTTGCAGTTTGCGCATTTTTATTCTTCTCTGCTATTCCCAAACTTTTTATATGAGAAACTCATAAAAATTTTTGTGCTGTGTTCCTGTTGGCCTTGCAATGTCAAAGCAGTTTCTCATGATTGCTCTTATCATTAAAAATGTTTCATATATTTATTTTAGCTTTCTAAATCTGAAAATCCTTAACTTCCTTTTTTTTTAGTGATTGGCATTTATATCAAGTAAAATTAAAACTCAGAAATCTGAATGCTTTGTTCAAATTGGTTAAATGAGTATGATTAAGTTGTAAGAAGTAGCCCATCAAGTAAAATCTTACAATTGCATACAAAGCTGTCTGTTGAATTAAAAAAACCAGAAACCTAACTTTCATTTGCAATAGCACTGTTCTGATTTTCATTAAATGAATTATGTTTTACTCTATTTTGTTTAAACTCTAGATTAATTTCTATGGTTACAGCGGATATAAATCTCTAGATTGCCTTTAAAAGGGATTGTTTATTCAAAACAGGACTGACAGTCTCTCCTCAAGAGAAGCTATTACTTAATTTTATTTTTCTAAGTTTAAATGCTTAAAAAATATTTGTAATGATACCCCAAAGGCACCATAAAAATGTAAAAATAATTATACTCTAAAATTACCAAAATTACAGGAAGTGGACATTTAAAAATTTTACTGAGAATCATGGCTGAGAAAAAGTGAGAAAGGAAAAGTACCTTACTTCACAACTTGAAATCTTGTCAGGGATTTCTGCTTTCAGTGGTTAAAAATACACATTTGAATTGTCAGTATTACTCAGATGTGAGAGAATAGCATTGATTTCCCTTTTAATTACAGCTAAAACTTTCTCCTCATAAATTCTGCAAGCACTTTCTAGAGAGAAATTTTTATGTGATTTTTTTTCCAGTAGGAATTATTCTCCTCATGGTGGGGGCATCTTTTTCATAGGCAAAACAGCCGGCAAATACCCCTAGGCAGATGAAAACCAGCATGAAAAGCATTTTGTGATGAGCAAATCCTGGGGTTCAGAGGTACTTTTTTGGACACTTCATATGTTACCTTGGGAATGTAATGGTCATTTCATAGTTAACTTCATGGAAATATGGAAGGGCAATGTGCTCTAAAAAAGAGATTCTTCTCTTGGACTTTGGTCATGTCAGAAGATTCTCGAGTGGGGACAAGATAAGGTGTCTTTGTTCTGTGATGCTTTTAGTCCCACTTGTGCTCTACTTTGCTGTAGAGTTGAGAACCTCTCATGGTTTGCCTTGATAACAATTTATAAGACATTCGGATTTCTCAGAAAGGGACAGAATGAGTGGAATTGGATAATATTTGGATTTCAGACTGACTGTTAGTACTCCTCTCTGATCCATGAGTTATTAAAAGGATTATCCTTTTTTTTCCTGCTATATTTTTTCTCACCTCAGTTTGGTGTTATAAGGACTAGTGGAGAAGAGTTATTTTACCCAGGAGTGGAGGGTGTATTTGTTTGTATGGTTCTGTTGTTTAGGTGCTCTAACAAAGGAGTAGTGGCTTGCTCGGAGAAGGCAGTGAAGCAGAGCATTTGAGGTGGGCCAGAGGACGGGATGTGTGTGCCTGATGGAGAAGCTCTGTCTGGGTTTCCTGAGGACGTGGATAGCCTCTATCAGTGCGTCACTCTGCATCAGCCGTGGAAGGACTTAGGGTTACCGGGGCCCGGGAAGTTCCGACCATTTAGGGCAGAGCATCCAGCTCTTGGGGTTTCCTGTTAAATGAGAAGAGGGGGCAGACAAGGCCCTTTGGCTTAATTTTTATGGTGGTACCATAAAGCACTTGGATTAAAATCTTAATGTGTGCAGAATTGGCCTATTTCCAGTATATTTATTTATTGCTTGTGTGCCTGATCTGTACTTGCTCTTTATGTAAGGATTCATAAACATCTAATGTCTGGGTGTTTTTCTTGGTGTTTTAGTGCAGGAGAAACTTATTTGGTATAAATGCTAGAGCAACCACTAAAGCAACATTCAGTCTGTATAATATAAATTAAGGTGTTGAAATATAGTAGAAGTATTTTTGCACTAAGAACATTTTTGTACCAGTGATGAAAATCCAGGAAAATACTTGCCCCTCTGAATAGTATTTGACAGGATTTGTAGGATTTTGAGACAGAGTAGGTGTTGTGTCAGTTTGTGCACTATATCAGTATGGATGTATGAGTGTAAATACACTGAAAATGTTGAGTTCTGAGTGGGAAGGGCCTGACAGAGGGACTGCAGAGCCTGAGAGAGGCTCAGCTCTGGCCACGGCTTCAGGGAGCGTGGCGGCGGCGGCTCAGCCCCTGCCCCGGGCTCAGCCCCTGGCCCGGGCCCCGCCCCTGCCCCGGCCCCCGCCCCCGCCCCTGGCCCGGGCCCGGGCTCAGCCCCTGTCCCGGGCTCAGGCCCTGCCGCGGGCTCAGCCCCAGCCCCGGTCTCGGGCTCAGCCCCAGCCCCTGTCCCGGGCTCAGCCCCAGCCCCTGTCCCGGGCTCAGCCCCTGTCCCGGGCTCGGGCTCAGCCCCTGTCCCGGGCTCAGCCCC